>CALNHX010007973.1:0-66621 GCA_940337035.1 Agriotes lineatus
TTCTAGAATTTCCGTTTTTGACTGAAGAGGGATGCAAGGTCTCTCTGCAGCCCGTCCCCAGTTAGGGGAATTGAAATTACATTGAACCGATACCTCTTTACTTCCTATTACAATAAAGGAAGTATTGGATTCGCCCCAAAAATTTCCCTGATCCCAAAAAACATGTTTCTGTTCATTGGTCTGTCTGTCAGTCTGCCCGTCTGTGTGTGCGTGTGTGAACAGCATATCTCAAAAACGAAAAGAGGTATGGCGTCGAAACTTCTTATATTAGTTTTGTGTACTATCTAGATGCGACAGCAAGCTTTTTAAGAAAACCGCATAACCGGAAGGATGGTGTTTACTCTTGTAATTTTTAGGGTTTTTCGATTTTTACATCCTTTTACAATAAATAAAGTATTGGATTCACCCAAAAATTCGAAATTGAGTTTTCAATAGATCTTCACGTTTTAGAGTCCCCTGAACCCAAAAAACATGTTTTGTTCATTGGTCTGTCTGTGTGTCTGTCTGTCTCTGTGAACAGAATATCTCAAAACCTAAAAGAGGGATGGGGTAGAAACTTCATATATAACTTGTGTCTACTATCTAGATGCCGACAGCAAGCTTTTGAAGAAAATCGCTTACCCGGAAACATGTCGTTTACTCTTTTGCTTTTTCAGTTTTTAATTTTTTTTCAAAATCGGCTCTAACGATTTTTTCAAGCTTTACACTTTTATTACATTTTTAATATGTATTGATGATTTTCCCGTCGAATACCTCTAAACTGGTTTTATTTTGTTTTTCTTTTTTTTTATAACCCCTAGAATAAATAGAACACCTGGTATATTATTACATTTTTGAATTCAGCTTAAAAGTGTAAAGAAAATTTGTCTCTTCAATTAACGCTCTATTTTGTAAAGTTTCTGTAGAATTTGTAATTTTTGAAATATTTTGACAAGTGCTTAAAAATTAAAAATCAAGTTTTTGCCTAATAATTATAAGATCACTGTAAAAGGAAGTTGTGTGCGTGTATCACACCAGATTTTTACCTTAACTATTCCGTTTTCTAAACTTCCCGCTCCTGTGGATCATCTTATATTTCGGGTCTTAAATTTCAAAAACAACTATTTAATTAAAAAATAGCGTGCTTCAGACACAGAAATTAATGCGTAAACCTCAACTTTTTACTTCCTTTTACTACTATAAAGGAAGTATTGGATTCACCCCAAAAATTCGAAATTGAGTTTTCAACAGATCTTCACGTTTTAGAGTCCCCTGATCCCAAAAAACATATTTTTTTCATTGGTCTGTCTGTCTGTCTGTGTGTCTGTCTGTCTGTGTGTGTGTCTGTGAACAGAATATCTCAAAAACGAAAAGAGGTATGGCATTGAAACTTCATATATAAGTTTTGTGTACTATGTAGATGAGACAGCAAGCTTTTGAAGAAAATCGCATAACCGGAAGTAGGTGTTTACTCTTGTGATTTTTCAGTTTTTTTCGATTTTTTCAAAAACGGCTTTAACGATTTTTTTTAAATTTTACATTTTTCTTACATTTTTAATGTGTATTGATGTGAGATAGGTGATTTTCCAGTTGAATACTTCTAAAGTGGGTTTCTTTTGTTTTTTTTTTCCTATTTTTTTATTAACTCCTATTTTAAATAAAACACCCGGTATATTATCACATTTTTGAATTCACCTTAAAATTCCAGAGAAAATTTGTCTCTTCAACTAACACTCGATTTTGTACCGTTTTTGTAGAATTTGTAATTTTTGAAAATTTTTAACAAATGGTTAAAAATTAAAAATGAAATTTTTGACTAATTATAAGATCACTGTAAAAGGAAGTTGTGTGAGTGTATCACACCAGATTTTTTACGGTTGTAGAAAAGGACTTGTTTGCTATTTCATGCGAATTTCAGAAAGTTTTTAGAAACTTCTTAATTTTTAATTATACCGGGTGGTTGGTCATACCTCTGAACATAGGCAATTTACTTGGCTTATCACGGTTATGCATATTCCTGCTCACCATTTTTATGGAAAGAAATGGTAGTTGTACTAAATTAAAGATAATACTTTTCCGCGTCGTTTAGTATCAAAAACTTATTGGATAATGTTAATTGTGCTTAAAATATTATTTTTAAAATTTAGTTATTTCCCTCACTTATATAAGGTAATA
This sequence comes from Agriotes lineatus, assembly GCA_940337035.1. NCBI lineage: Eukaryota > Metazoa > Arthropoda > Insecta > Coleoptera > Elateridae > Agriotes > Agriotes lineatus. The sequence continues at coordinate 2,155 of CALNHX010007973.1, forward strand.
CTCCTATCTAAATATCGAAATTAATATTTTTATGCACAATTAACATTATTCAATAATTTTTTAATACTAAACGACTCGAAAAATTATTCTCTTTAATTTATTATTAATGACAATTTATTATCAACTTCATTGCAACAGTTATATTCCACGAAAGAACCCAAATCAAAAAATGTAAAAATACACAAAATATTATTGGACTGTCCAATTTTGACATTAGCCTGAAAATGGTTAACAGATAAACCGAAACATGTAGCGTATGTTAAAAATATATGTTACTTCTTATGAGGAAGACTGTGTTTAATTTACATTAATTTAAGTTGAAGTTAGTTAACAAACATTTTTTAGTTTAATTTAGTATAGATCCAAAATCCTAACTAAGTAGTTTTCCTCTCAGTAAAACAATTCTACGTATTCTTCATTTGTGCACATTGTCACATTTCGGTACTCGTTTACTAGTAGTGAGCTTAGTATTTTTTCGAGGTAACGCCATAAAATGCATATCTTATAACATTCCTAAGGAAATTATTAAGAATAGCGTGATTTGTACGCGACCCTACTCTAAGGTGTTTAGTAATATTACTACTTTTACATTTAGTTTGTTACAATCATTTCGGGACATTATGATTATCCTAATATTTTAATAATAATAATACATGCCTTTATTTCCCAAATGCCAAAATTGGGATAGATGTTCGTTGTCTGTGAGAGAAACATTCTAAATATTTTTTTTTATTAATTGAAAATGTTTGCAATTTTATGCGTGAAATCAGTTCCCGTTAAAAAATTATTAGTGCTTCAAATGAAAATAATAAATGTAAGTTAACAACAATTCCAGAATATTTTGCGCTGCTTATATAGGTGTATTTTATCTTATCATATTTAAGAAACCAAAACTGGGAAAGTTAATAATATTTAAATTTCTCTAACCAATAGAAATTTTGTATACGTAAATCATTAGTAGAAGCTTACTGTTGATAGGGTAAGTAATTATTTATTTAATCGTATGCCGAAATTAATATTCATGAAATTTTGATGCAGTGATACGGTTACATCACATTACACAAGGTAAACATATTTGGAAAAACAAAATAGTTGTAACCTAACATAAAGGCTGAAAAAGAATAATATGACCGTATTTTACACCCAATTCAGCCAACAAAATGCATATAAACAAATTTATAACTATAAATACCAAGTATTAACAAGCAGCAACCTGAAATGACAGAAAAGGGTTCAACCATTTAAATTTTGGAGAAAGGTTGCTCTTTGCGAATTCATACAAAGAGTCGAATCTGCTTATTAACAAAAGTTGTGCCATAAAACACAATTAAACACAATTAGAATTAACGTTCCGGTTAATCGAATCGTTGAGTAACTTAAAAAAGTGTTAAAGTTATTAACTATTATTCAAGTAACCTAATAATGAATTTGAAACATTATTTTTGAAGCAGACAGCGGTTGCGTTTGCCTGAGTAAGGCCAAAGCTCGTGCATTAAGTCCCGAAATAAATTTTGAATATTTCTAATAATTAGCATGGTTACGAAGACAGACTACCGCCGGGCACCATACACTCGAAAAGTAACTAACCACATATACATATTACACATACAGTATGTTTAAAATATTATCCTCCAAATTTTATGATATGGCATAACAATATTAACTGGTTACACTGTATTTCTGTATAAAAAAATATTTGTAAACGAATTATTTACATGTTAGCAGATTATTTAGAAAAAAAATTCTTCAAATGCCATATCGGAATGAAAAAATGTAAAAGAATTGTGATACGAAGTAAACGTGGGCGAGGAGTTCCTGTCCTTTTTAATGGTGCTGTGCAAAATCACATTCAATTAATACTTAAAGTAAGGCAAAACTGAGTGCGAACAACCCAATATGTGGTTGTGGTTATAAAACATTGGAAAAGTATGCCAAAGCCTCTGGTGCAAAAACCCAGAGACATTTACAACAACGAGGTAGAGAATAGTTCTTTATACAACGAGGAGCTAGTGTGCCACTTTTTTGAACGCGTCACAAAGTTTAAAGAATGAGCCGAAGACTAAAAAACGCAGCACTGCTGAAAATAATGGTTTTTCTATAGAATGCATATACCAAAACTAAAGGACGGAAGATAGTTCATTTTATATTGTGTACAATTTTACTCTATTGTTGTATTTTGTATGTTGGGGATGATTTCCATGTTTTAATAGTATTACCTTTAATGTCTCATATCCAAATAAAAAGGAAAATAGAGGTTTAATAAAAACTTTTGATTTTTTGTTCAGAATTTATATAAAAAATGAGGTAAACAATTAAAATTTGGTTTGTTGTGACCGAGTACGGACGTGAAATTGTGCAAGTGACGATAAATTACTCGTTTACGCTTTATCTCATTAAATTTCACACCGCGTAAAGTAGGAATAAGGAATAACGAATTCTTAATTTTAAAGCACCTATAGGAACTTAATAATGTCATGCAAACGGGTAGGGCGACCAGAGTCGCAAGGCCGCAGCTTATCGGTCAAGGTTGAGCCTACAGATGGAATGTTGACAGAAGTTTAAAAGATAAATACGAACAGCCTTTTTATTAATCACTTCAGGAGCTCGTTCGAGATCAAAGTGCTGACGGAGCTTGGCGATAGCGATAAGACCGGTTATAAGAACAATAATAAAAATTAATTCCTGGAAGAAGCGTACAAAGGTGGAGAAGTGAAACTGAATACCAGTGGCAGAGAGTAAACAAGGCGCATGAACTAGACGCCTCAGCTAATTAGAATAACCTTTTTAGAAAGAGAAAAGAAGCTACATGTCAGAGGAGCGCAACAGAGCTAATAGCGTCGGGTCAATCCCGGAACTTATCAACAAAAGAAAAATAATATAATAATTAGGGGAGCGGATTTTAAGAAAGAAATCATCAAGCATGAAGTAAAGGAGTTTATTCTGAAAGAAATAGGTATAGCTACTGGCATAGAAGAAGCATACAAGGTGGGAAAACCGGATGCTAAGATGACGATGGTGAAATTGGAAAACTTTGACCAAAAACTTGGAGTATTAAAGAGAAAAAGTAGACTAGGGCAACCTCATATACATACAGTGTGTCGGTTTTTAAAAGTGTATTTGTGGCTATATTGAAAAGTTTTATAAACACTTTTGTCCATCCTCAAATATTTTATAAAGCTATCATCATCCTCGGATTTCAATTCTTTGTGTATCACTCGGTCTTGATAGCATCATTGTAACAGATTTAGAGTGACCACTTTTCAATTTATACAAACCCTGAGATCCTTCGTAAGTAAAAAAGGGTTTTCTTCAATGAAAAAAACAGAATGTTTATAGAAAACAAAAAACAAGCAAATAATTACGATGTTTTTATTCATTTCTATTAATGCTAAGCAGATATAATGCAAGGTGTAAATAAAATACTTGTTCATATCGTACGGCGTACTAAACACGGATTGTTTGCATGTATTCAAAATAAAACATCAACACAGACGGTCAACCTTCATTATAGTTGCCCGGTTTTGCACGCTTGCGAAATCGCGGCCAGACCATTAAGATAAATGCGTCAAACGTTTATAGGAAACTACAGCATAAGACATGGCAACACTGCCGGACGTCATCTGGATGGTAGTCTAAAATGATGTATATACCTTGGTCGCCAAATTGATGGAAATTATTCATAAATATACATGGGAAGTCAAATTGTTTACAACATGAAAGGAGTTCATTTTACCATGTATATAATCTTTTTCGTATAAGTAGTTTTGTTAATTTTAAACGTCAGCTATTGTGAAACAAGCAGAAGTAACTAATATACATGGACAACATTACATGTAAAACCAATGGTTTTGGTGGACGCTAAATACCTGCGCTATGAAAAGACGTCAAATTGATAGCGTGATGTAAATATATATATATATATATTGCCGTGATACCCGTTAAATTTACACCCCCCCTTGTTTAATCGCTACTTACTTAATTGCTTATTAAGCCCTCGCACAAAAGGGGATGCCTAAGTGAAATTTTACACCTTACCTGTACTTTTACTTTTAGCTTACGAAGCACAGCCTTGGGATACCACAAACAGCTCTTATTTGTTTAGTAAATAAATTGCATGTGACTCAATTTGAAATGCAATAATCTCAGGGTTATAGAAATTTATTCAGAATTTATTAATTGATCTTATTTCGCGGGTTCCTAGGGTTTGATGGTCAAAGAGACGATTGCTTTAATTTAATATTATCCTCAAATCAATCCTTACACTTTTCTAACGGCAATAAACCAAAACTTTCGGGCAATTCATGCAGCAGAATAACTGATATAACGTTACCAAATGCGAAATACGGTCCTGGACTCCCTGCTGTGCGCCGGCGCGAATCGATCGTGAATCGATTCGAGATTTGCAAATTTCAATGGCGAAGCTCGTGGTGTCATCAACAGGTGTTGTCGTCTCCGCGGCTTGGTGATTGTTTAGTTGCCTTCACTCGTGGTTTGTGCCCCGCAGGATCGTAGACGCTTGTATGGCGAGGTAAGTTGACTTAATTTTTTCTCGCGTAGAAACAAACAACACTTACAAAAAACATTCGTTTTATTTTCAACGCTTGTCAAAAAAAAACAACAACGTGATACAAATTTTTCGGCTTATGACATAACAACCCGCATATCAGCAGATAAGCCAAGCGAAGTTAAGTCAAGTTAAGTCCCCCTCAAGGGCGCGAAAAGGCTTATATACAAGGGTTGAAAAACCCCCCCATACTCGGGCTAATCCTTTCTAATTGGATCTTAACATGCTACCAGCTACATGGCGCAAATTTCCGTTATGTTATTTAGGTCCAGTTTTGCGTCAAATGGCCGTTACAAACACGTCTAAATTGGCGGGAAATTTTGACAAAGATTGACATATTGCTTGTCACTAGAATATAATATGGCAGGAAATAGCCCCCATTAACAAATGCTGTATCTATTGTGTAATTTCGCGGCTTTTCTATGCACGCCACGCTCACAAAAATAGAGCGGGAAAAATTAACCTAGTAACTAATTAAATACAAACTTAAATCTATCCATTTAGCTAATTTAATTATATGTACAGGTCGCTCTAATTAATATGCACCCTTGGCACACTTTTTTGGACCATATCTTGTTGGAGGACCGCTCGGATGCGTTTGGATTCCTGGCAAACAACGGCACCTGGTGATCTTGTTATATTCATTTGGAGGAACGCCACCTGCAACGGCACCTAGGCCCTGCTCGTTCCTGGTGTTGATATCCCAGTTTAACTCAAGTGTTTAGTGTTGCCACAGGTATGATTAACTTTTGTTGATGTTTCCAACTATTACACGTGGCTATTGTTATTTCAGGAGAATTCGCCCTTGATTGGAACTGCTCCATGTTCTCCTGTGGCCTGCGGTCTACATCCGAGTGTTCGGAACCAGTTGCTCAAGTCGTTCAGCTTCCCTGCCTGCTATAGTGCCTGGAACCTGTGCAGTTCTATGTGCAGATGGTCCTTCCAGCTTGATGTTGCTTTGGGATTACCGCGCACACATACACTGCATTACCCGTTCACCGGAAATACACTTGTCGCACTATATCACAGGTGTATTGCACCTCCTGCGTGCACTTGCCCATTTATAATTTTGGTGTAGTTGAATGCTCGTTTTAATGGATTGATTTGAGACTATATTTGCATTATTTTGTGTTAGTTAATGACAATCTAACCCTTTGGCCTTGCTAAGAACTATTAAATTGTATTTGTTTATGACCACTGACGTTTAAATTACTGTTATAATCCTTTCACATTGAGTCACATGCCAGCAGTGTTTATATTCATTATTTAATTTGAAACATATCGTTTTAACATAGTACTATTTGCTAACAAAATTAAAATGTTTGACCTTAAAAGGCTGTAATAATTCGTGGCCTGTAAATAACACAGCAACATCCCCCCTTGTGTCATGTGTATAATTTTGAGACGTAAGCAAAATTTACATATGCCACACAACTAATGCTATGACAAATGTAAGCTAATCTAACTTATTTACAATGTATTTTCGCATATAACGTTAATAATCCGTACCCTATACTGATCCTACTCTTGTTTTCACCTTTGCCTGCAACTTTTCTACATTTCATCTACCTGTTGAAATCATAATATTCTAACTTCATCCTTATTTTTTTTTCTAACTAGAAATTTGTTTACTCAATTGGCTGTAGCGTCTTTATTTTCTTTCTGTGTTAAATGCATCCCCATAACTACCAATCATTCATGACTTCTCATACCAGTATTACAATACATAACCCCATATAGTGTGCTCATCGGCTACCTCCTATATTTTAATCATTATTCATATCTTGGCTCCTAATTGGCCTACTAATAAAACATATTCCCCTGTCGATATAGTGTGCTCATCGGCTACCTCCTATATTTTATTTATTATTCGTACCTTGGCTCATAATTGGCCTATACTTAAAAACTATTCCCCCCATGTAATACAATATACAACCTAGACATCTCCCCGATGCCTGCCTTCTTTTAACACAGCGTTACTTAATGTCACCTTTCCTGCTACTATGCCAATTTAGTTTTAAGCACTTACTTGTCCTAATTCACTAACATTCTGCTTCTTTATAAACAAATCCTTCTATTTTGTACTTCTAAATTCTTATTTCCACACCTTTTCGCAAACCTGCATTGACTTTCCTTTATTTCCAACTTAACCTTTGCAAATATTGTTTCTATGCCCCTTTCTTAACCTAGAGTAGTTTCAGTTTAGTTTTTTATTCCTATAATTTTGCTCATTTTTAAACTCATCCCCCCTATTCCATTTTATCTTTATATAACCATTCTTATCATCTTATATGTGTAACCTAACTGCCTGCCACCTATTTAGTTTATTCCTACTTTGCTACACATAGTTATATTTTTTTTTTCTAAATGTAGTAATTCTCTATTAAATACTTCTTATAATTTGATTACCTACTTCCTATGTTTATCTACCTACACCTATTATTACTATTTACACTGGACTTTATTCATCCCTATCGCTTTTATATGGATAAATTTGAGATAAGTGAAATTTACCCCTAATTCTGTCTGAATCTGGAAATCGCAATTCATATGTGTCCCGAAACTTGCTTTGAACTACATACGGTCCCATAAACGGTAAAACGAACTTGGCACAAACACCTGCCTGCCTATCTGCTACTCTTAAGCTTCGCACTACTACCTGCTCTCCTATGTTAAATTCTACATGCTTAGCAATCTTTGCGTTCCCCTTTTCCTTATATTTTTCTGCATTCCTTGTTATTCTATCCCTGACTTTGATTAAAATTTCTTCATATGGCAACCTTTCCCCTTGATTAACTACCCAAGGCCTTTCTGGATATACCCTTTTCATCAGTAAAATTGGTGCTTCTAGGGTGACAGTATTCGGTACTTTGTTGATAAAATCTTCTACCGATTGAACGTACCTTGCCCACCTACCATGTGGTTCGTTATGTAGAATTAGTCGCAAATATTTGATTACCTCCTGAATATATCTCTCGCTTGGGTTTCCCTGGGGGTGTCTTATCGAACAGAAACCAACCCTTACGTCTTGGCTCTGCCAATAGTTTCTGAACCTGTCGTTGTTAAAGTAGGTAGCATTGTCTGCTAATATCCTCCTGGGTTTTCCTACCTCCTTGCTAAATTTTTCTAAACATTTATTTGCTACCTCGGTTGTACATTTCCTACATGGATATAATTTTGTGTATTTTGAGAAAATGTCAACTATGATCAGGATGTGTTTAAATGTCGCACTGGTTACCAAGTTCGATAAGAAATCAATGGCGATCATCTCCAATGGTTCTTGCGTTGTGATGCTTTGTACAGTGTTCTTGTTTATGAAATTTTTATACTTTCCCAAACAGCATAACTCGCATGTCACTAAGGCTGATTTAATAATTTTGTAATCATTCTTGGCATAATAATTTTCTCTAAAAATTAGCCACACCTTTCTTATGCCAATGTGTCCATACGTTTGGTGGAAGTATCTTCCTATCTCGATGGCATGTTCACCTGTTGTTAAATAGAGTTCCTTTTCATTTAATTTCTTAACCAGCACGCCATCCCTTAGTTGAACATTTCTGTAGTTGTTGTCGTTTTCGTTTATTAGGGTTTTTATTTCGTTGAATTCTGGCTTATTTTGTATCTCTAATAAGTACTCCCTAGAAAAGATCTCTGGTTCGTGTTGTAGTTCATTTAAGGCTACTAACACTTCATTCGCCTTTCGCTTGTCTGTGTTCTTCATTCGAGATAAGTAATCCGCAGTAATATTCGCCTTCCCCGGTATATGCTTAATAGTAAAGGAGTACTCTTGTAGCAGCAGCGACCATCGGTAGATCCTGCTGTTAGTAAATCTCGTGTTCATAATGTGCTGCAATGCCGAATGGTCAGTTTCAATGGTGAAGTGATTACCTGCTAAATAAAATTTCAACCGGTTGACTGAAAATACTATCGCCATCATCTCTTTCTCCGATATGGTGTAGTTTAGTTCGTGTGCTCGTAGTACCCTCGACACGAAACATATTGGGACTTCTATGCCATCCTGTACCTGTACTAATTCCCCGGCAATCGCGTTGTCTGACGCATCAGTTCTTAATGTAAATGGAATACTATACTCCGGGTGGAAAATGACAGCATTGTTGTAAAATGTTTCCTTCAATTCTTCAAATACTTCTTGTCGATGTTGTGTCCAATTCCATTTTACGCCCTTTTTCAGCAGCTCGAATAAACTGACCAATTTAGCAGAAAGGTTGGGTACGAACTTCCGATAGTATCCTATCATCCCAATGAATCCTCGCAAAGTTTTTAGGTTATGTGGCCTTGGGTACTGTTTTATCAGTTCCAACCTGCCCTTGTCGATGGCTATCCCCTTGGTGTTAATGACATATCCTAAAAACTTCACCTCTGTTTTGAGGAATTCGCACTTCTGCAGATTGAGCTTTAACCCATTTCGATTCAATTCACCCAGGATTATACTAACATGTTCGAAGTGCCTTTCAACATCCTGACTAAATATCAGAATGTCATCTACATAATGTATACAAAAATCTTCGAACCTGTTTAGCATACTTTGGAGTGCCCTCACTAATGCTGCTGACGATGTGTTTAGTCCAAACGGTACAGTCCTAAACTGATAGACGTTTCCATCGACACTGAAACCCGTGTACTTTCGTGAATTTTTCTCCAGCGGAATCAGCCAAAAGGAGTTCTTCAAGTCCAGCTTGGTAAATACAGACTTATTCCCTAATCTTCCTATCAACGAGTCTATATTTTGAGGTGTTTCAAACTGTGGCAATGTCCTCTCATTAATCTTCCTTGCATCAAGGCAAATTCTGAGGCTATCGTCCTTTTTCCTTACTACGACAATTGGATTAATAAAATGCGTAACTGCTTTCTCAATTATGCCCTTTTCCAACATGTCCTGTATTTCCCTATTCACTCGTTCCCTGTACTTGTATGGGACTGGGTAAGTTTTACAGTTGAGCACTGATTCATCCTTGACCTGTAACCTATGTTCATAGCCAACGGCCACCCTATTTTCTTCGTTAAATAAGCTAATGTTCTTTTCCAACATCCGTTCTACTTTTTCCTTATGTTGTACAGGACAGTCTAATTCTATACTTTTATAATCCCCCCATGCATGTTGCTCACAATGTTCCGGTTTTATGTAATTTATGTTGACATCCCCTATCTCCTGACTTTCCTGCATCCAACTAACTGTTCGCCCTACCATACTAATTTCCTTCTTTTCCACATTAATGAAAGCGCTATGTGCAGTTAGTGAATTCATACCAATTACTAAATCAACTGATAAATCAGGCACGACTAACATTTCCAACGGGAGTGCTGTGTCACAAAACGTTACATCAATTATTAGTTTTTTATTAACGGTTGAGAATTTCTTTTTGTTTGCTGACACGAGAAATAATTTTTTTATTGGAATAATGTTGTTTTTAAGTTTTTGTACATAGTTTTTAACAAAATTTTCGTTTATTAATGATAACTCAGCACCCGTATCAACCAATGCTGTCGCCATTTGATTATTTATGAGTACTTGTATGAAAGGTAAATTCTGAATAAATGAGTTGTTTATGTGATTGAAACTTTCTTTTAGTGTACCACCCTCTTCAATAAATTCTTTGGGATGAGAGTAGCATATATTTTGGGTAGTACACGTTAACAAAAATTTTGTGCATCGGCCGAAGTCGAAGGTACACTTGCCTCGACCGCAACTTGATTTATATTAACGGCTTGATGCTCATTATTGTTGGCCTGATATTGTTGCGCATTTTGATCCCTGTTATTGTAGTAGAACTGTGGCATTCTACGATAGGGAGCCATTGCATGATTACTTCCCTGCGCCTGCTGACCTACATTATTTCCTTCCCCGTTAACATTATTGTGAGCCCTATCTGGTTGATTCAAACCTGCTCTCTGACTATTTGTGCCACCTTGCTGCTGGTTGGTGTAATTATGGTTATAGCCTCGGTTAAAACCTCTATTAAACCTTCTTGGGCCATTATATCGATTCCCATACTGTCCCTGACTGCTGTTTTGGTTTGTGTCCTCCTGTATCTTACTCTCCTGGTTTCCTGCTCTATTCCCCTGGTTCCCTGATGTATTTTGCCTATTCTTAATCTCATCCCACATATCATATTTTCTGACGAGATTAACAAACCGTTGGAACGTGCCTATCTCCTCAGTTATAACTTTGCCCCTTATTTCATCATCAAAATGTGCTGCCAATTGTCTAATTAATATTGATTCCTCTATTCTGGGTTCTAATTGCTGATAGAGGTTAAATTTTTGATGTAGGTATTGTTCCCTAGTATGATAAAAATTTTGTTTGCTATATTTAGCCTCTGCTAGTTCCAGTTTAACCATTTCCTGTTCGCGGAGACCCCAATAATTCCCCAAGAACATTTCCTTAAACTGCTCGAAATCGTAGCATTGGTCCTCAACGATCTCAAACCATGTACTTGCTCCCCCTTTTAGTACAGATTTTATGCAATTTATTTCGGTTATTCTATCATAGTTTTGTCTTAATAGCTTTTTTAAATTGTCTAGGTGCAACTGCAAATTTTTAATTACTGTTTTCGGGTGTGTCTTATCGTTATGTCCATAAAATTTAACACTTAGGTTATTTGTAGTATCCCCAATTACGATGGGTCCTACTCCCATGTTATATTCAGGCCTATTATTCACCTGCATACCTAAATTTTCTATTTTACTCTCTATTTCTGTCCTAACTTGAACACACTGTTTTTCAGTGTATTTTTTATTTTCTTGCCTAACGATCTCTATTTTGTTTTCAGTATTTATCTCTACCTGACACACTTCCTGATTTATTTTTCCTTCAAGTCGTTCGCATCTTGTGTTTAATTTTGCTTCTATTAACACCTGCTCCTGGTCTAACCTGATCTCAAGATTTTCTACCTTATCCTTACTTTCTATAAACTGTTGTTGTATTGTTTCCCACCTTTCCTGAGTTTTAAGTTCAAATTCTTCCCTTTTCTTATTACTTTGCTGTATTTCCTGTCTAAGTTCCTGGTTATTTACCGCTATCCTATTATTTATTTCATCTAGCTTTTTATTCACTACCTGTGTGATTTCTTGTTTAACTTCCTGACCAAATTTTTCTATCTTACTATTCATATTCTGAATCTCACTATTCATATTCTGAATCTCACTATTTATATTCTGAATCTCACTATTTATATTCTGACTTATTTCCCTCAACATTCTCTTTATGTCGTCGTCTCGTCCCCCCATGCTTTGTTGCTCTGATTGTACTGTTTCTACCTGCATTTTCCTATTTTCCTCTACTACTTGACTTTCCTCTACTTTGTCTTCCATATTATTTTGACCCTTTGACCTCAACTGATATTCATTATTCATTTTTACTATTTTTATATAAACAAATTACCCCTCAGACCTAACGCGTCACGTTTCTGGGCGCCAAAAAGTTGCCGTGATACCCGTTAAATTTACACCCCCCCTTGTTTAATCGCTACTTACTTAATTGCTTATTAAGCCCTCGCACAAAAGGGGATGCCTAAGTGAAATTTTACACCTTACCTGTACTTTTACTTTTAGCTTACGAAGCACAGCCTTGGGATACCACAAACAGCTCTTATTTGTTTAGTAAATAAATTGCATGTGACTCAATTTGAAATGCAATAATCTCAGGGTTATAGAAATTTATTCAGAATTTATTAATTGATCTTATTTCGCGGGTTCCTAGGGTTTGATGGTCAAAGAGACGATTGCTTTAATTTAATATTATCCTCAAATCAATCCTTACACTTTTCTAACGGCAATAAACCAAAACTTTCGGGCAATTCATGCAGCAGAATAACTGATATAACGTTACCAAATGCGAAATACGGTCCTGGACTCCCTGCTGTGCGCCGGCGCGAATCGATCGTGAATCGATTCGAGATTTGCAAATTTCAATGGCGAAGCTCGTGGTGTCATCAACAGGTGTTGTCGTCTCCGCGGCTTGGTGATTGTTTAGTTGCCTTCACTCGTGGTTTGTGCCCCGCAGGATCGTAGACGCTTGTATGGCGAGGTAAGTTGACTTAATTTTTTCTCGCGTAGAAACAAACAACACTTACAAAAAACATTCGTTTTATTTTCAACGCTTGTCAAAAAAAAACAACAACGTGATACAAATTTTTCGGCTTATGACATAACAACCCGCATATCAGCAGATAAGCCAAGCGAAGTTAAGTCAAGTTAAGTCCCCCTCAAGGGCGCGAAAAGGCTTATATACAAGGGTTGAAAAACCCCCCCATACTCGGGCTAATCCTTTCTAATTGGATCTTAACATGCTACCAGCTACATGGCGCAAATTTCCGTTATGTTATTTAGGTCCAGTTTTGCGTCAAATGGCCGTTACAAACACGTCTAAATTGGCGGGAAATTTTGACAAAGATTGACATATTGCTTGTCACTAGAATATAATATGGCAGGAAATAGCCCCCATTAACAAATGCTGTATCTATTGTGTAATTTCGCGGCTTTTCTATGCACGCCACGCTCACAAAAATAGAGCGGGAAAAATTAACCTAGTAACTAATTAAATACAAACTTAAATCTATCCATTTAGCTAATTTAATTATATGTACAGGTCGCTCTAATTAATATGCACCCTTGGCACACTTTTTTGGACCATATCTTGTTGGAGGACCGCTAACAAACACCCCGTTTCGGATGCGTTTGGATTCCTGGCAAACAACGGCACCTGGTGATCTTGTTATATTCATTTGGAGAAACGCCACCTGCAACGGCACCTAGGCCCTGCTCGTTCCTGGTGTTGATATCCCAGTTTAACTCAAGTGTTTAGTGTTGCCACAGGTATGATTAACTTTTGTTGATGTTTCCAACTATTACACGTGGCTATTGTTATTTCAGGAGAATTCGCCCTTGATTGGAACTGCTCCATGTTCTCCTGTGGCCTGCGGTCTACATCCGAGTGTTCGGAACCAGTTGCTCAAGTCGTTCAGCTTCCCTGCCTGCTATAGTGCCTGGAACCTGTGCAGTTCTATGTGCAGATGGTCCTTCCAGCTTGATGTTGCTTTGGGATTACCGCGCACACATACACTGCATTACCCGTTCACCGGAAATACACTTGTCGCACTATATCACAGGTGTATTGCACCTCCTGCGTGCACTTGCCCATTTATAATTTTGGTGTAGTTGAATGCTCGTTTTAATGGATTGATTTGAGACTATATTTGCATTATTTTGTGTTAGTTAATGACAATCTAACCCTTTGGCCTTGCTAAGAACTATTAAATTGTATTTGTTTATGACCACTGACGTTTAAATTACTGTTATAATCCTTTCACATTGAGTCACATGCCAGCAGTGTTTATATTCATTATTTAATTTGAAACATATCGTTTTAACATAGTACTATTTGCTAACAAAATTAAAATGTTTGACCTTAAAAGGCTGTAATAATTCGTGGCCTGTAAATAACACAGCAATATATACACATATAAATATGAATACATTTAGGCAGGTATACGATAAACAAAACTAACACTTTAAAAATTATGATCGGGCGCCGCAGAGGCAATAATTAAGAAAAAAAGTACAATATTTATACAGTGTGTTTCACTTTACATGGAAGCACCCCTGTATTTTCTTTGTTTTTGTATGAATCGATTTGAATTTTTTACCAGTTGTACAACTCACCAAGAGGCATCTATTCATGTCCTTGAACGCAAATGACGTTATTAGCCTGGCCTACTACGATGAAGAACATGGGTCGTATTGTCAATATTTACATCGCGTTAGATTTACAGAAAAAAGTTATTAAAAAAAGTTGTTTAGAATCAAAAGAGTACCCCAGATACCAATTTTCGTTTAATAATTAGAATTTTTAATTTTTATCCATAAATTTGTCAAAGTCCCAAATTTCAACTTTCAATTTTGGTATCAAATGGTGCCATGGAGAAACAACATTTTTATTATTGTTGCAAACGTCATTAGCTTTTAATAATGGCTGAATTACGTTTAACTGTAGCTGAGAATGTAGAAATAATTAGAATTACTGGTGAAAATGCAAGATCCAATAGAGAAGTAGCTAGTATATTTAATGGAAGGCATCCAGGGCGTGCACCTATTTATCCTGCCACAAATTAAAAAGTTGATTAATTTTTTTAACAGTTCCAGGTTAAATAGGTGCACGCCCTGGATGCGTTCCATTAAATATTCTAGCTACTTCTCTATTGGATCTAGCATTTTCACCAGTAATTCTAATTATTTATACTTTCTCAGCTACAGTTAAACGTAATTCAGCCATTATTAATAGCTAATGACGTTTGCAACAATAATAAAAACGCGGTTTCTCCATGGCAACATTTGATACCAAAATTGAAAGTTGAAATTTGGGACTTGAACAAATTTATGGATAAAAATTTACAATTCGAATTATTAAACGAAAATCGGTATCTGGGGTATTCTTTTGATTCTAAACAACTTTTCTTAATAACTTTTTGCTGTAACTCTAACGCGATGCAAAATATTGACAATACGACCCATGTTCTTCATCGTAGTAGGCCAGACTAATAACGTCATTTGCGCTCAAGGACATGAATAGATGCCTCTTGGTGAGTTGTACAACTGGTAAAAAATTTAAATCGATTCATACAAAAACAAATAAAATACAGGGGTGCTTCCATGTAAAGTGAAACACACTGTATATACAGGTCCCAGAGCGGGCATAACAAGTAGTAAGCCAGTACAAAGCAATGCAAGTTTATTCGGGCTAACGTTTAGCCCCGAATGTTAGCTCTAATTGACGTTAAAGCGATACTCAAAAATTTCTACCTGTTGGAGCAACGTACGTTTAGCATGGTCACACATTTTCCTTGAGGTCCCTAGTAATAGAAAGACATCAGGGTATCCATGAATATTTTAGCAAACACTTGAATCTGCTCTTTAACAGGTTTGCAACAGGCGTAAGACAAATTTGCGTAAACGGTTCGCGGGAACTTTAATTTGAACAAGCTGCCCCGTGGTCGGCTCACGTTCCACCACCGTCGTATAATGACTAACTTCACGCTATAAATTTCGAGTGCAAATGGCGGGATGTGCTAAACAGTGATTTCTTAATATCGGTGATCGCTGCTACTGCTACTTAAAAGTAGCTGCTAATGTTAGCAGCTAAATTTTAACTCTGTATACAGAACACTTGGAAGGTGATCTATGACTAGTTCCGGACCCGGCCTGCTAAACTGTGTAATTGACTAACTGCTAAACTGCAAAGTATGATTGCGCGTATACCTTTTATGGTTAGTGCTATGTTGCTGTTATTATTACGCTGTGGTTAAAAAGCATTATTAAATTCGATATTTTAGTAGCATGAAATTAGACAAAAAGGAAGATACCTTGAAAGAAAATAAAACGTATAATAAATAAATAACATTTTAAAATAAATACATGCTCTTCTTGATAACGAACATAAACTTTAACTATAAATACTAACATAATAAATCTAAAAGTTGCTTGTGATTATGATTCAGGATTCTGCAGTATAGCTACTGCTACTGCTATTCATGTCAAGATGCCGCTTTCATGAAACGGTGAAGTAATGCGATTGCTACCGCAACCGCTGGCGCTGCCGCGAGCCATAAATGGTGATTTTTTCACTGCTACCGAGTGGCCGGAGTAAAATAACAGTTAATAAAATGATTTTCCCATATCAGTGAAAAGTAGCAGTGAATGCGATCGCAGTCTCATCCCTAAATGGCGGAGAACGGATTCCCAAAACATAAGAAGGGCCGAGTGATTAATGCGCTAAGCCGTCAAACACAGCTATCACGTGCTACCGGATAAGTAAAAAGCACCATTCTAATAAGATGCTATCAATGCTCGAAGCTCTATGATAATCTAATCTGTAATTTGTAGGTCTCACTGTGAAGCAGCGGCTGGGGGGGCTAATTACAACCGAAAGCTTCCACACATTCGAGCCGAAGAATCGCTGTCCAGGCCGACAGGACTCTGGTAAGCCCCATCAACTTTATTCAATAAACTGCAAAAAGCGGCCGCACGAAATTTTGCGGCAGCCCTAACATATATCATAGGCGAAAACACTTACAAAAGGACGAGGCACATAACCTACCCTCGTACGGTCTGTGCTAATGATTCGCATAGCCTAAGCAGAGGTACAGGAGGGGTTACGATTTGTAAAGCATGCCCCAGCTTCCAACTGAATGAAGCACGCAACTATTGTAATATAAAATACACCAGGATCAACGGGTAATAACTATACTAGCGTCTTGCCTGCAGGAATTTACATCCAAATCTAACCTTTCCGTTTGCTTCCTTGCTGTCTGGCACACCAGGAGGCGGCGGGAAGGTGTAGCCCACGGCAACAGCGGTGCAAGCTATGAAGGCTGCTGGTGGCTTGCAGGTGGGTGTAATGCAATCGCTTATTCCGTAGGGTAGCCCACTGGGGTTACGAAATTCACAGGCATTTCGACAGTTTCAGGAGCCCAGATCGACAGCTTGGATTCCTGCAGAAGATGGTTAGTCCCAACGGGAGGTGCCTTAAAGGTAAGGAAAAGCCAGGGGGACGTGCAAACGTTGGCTCCATAAATCCGCAATAGCGATAGGACGTAAGTAAGCAACTATATAACAATTACGAACGCCCGAAACAAAGCATGAGTACTTCTAGGTCCTCCATAAATCTATTCGGAGAGGCGAGCCAAGCCAAAGAACGCTCTGAAGTACTAAGCTGCAGGGGAGAACCAACTAGCACGGCAATTTTGCTTGGAAAGAAAGCAGAATTTCAACACCAGCTTCACAAGTTACAAGATATCAAAATATTTGAGCAAGTGGACCCACAAAAAAGCTTCCTGAAAGATTTGACTGCAACAAGAGATAAAAAAGTTGTATGTAGCAATAAATCAGGCCAGAGAAGAGTTTATAATAACTGCATGTAAAGTTGCCTAACCACCAGTCTTTAATATTTGTAGAAATGGAGCCAAAAATAAATCTAATTAATGAAATCTGGTTAATTACTAGGGGGGTTGCATGCAAAACTACTTATTAAATATAATTAAATGTTTAAAAACTAAAACACAGCTAACTAGGCTTATCTTAATGGATGCAATATTACCGAAAAGCAACCTATTAATACTTTGCTAATACAGGGGAAGCTACAAAAGTACCGTAACATTATATTATACATTGAAAATATATTTGTCTAATTAACGTAGTCTATCTTTATGCTTTTCACAATAATATATACAGTAATATAAACTAGAACCTTTTATGACAGTTCATATAGTACTATTGTTTTTGGTGATTTAATACAAAGAATTTGAGACTCCGCATCTTGTACATTAATTTTCAATTAGATAAATATGTTGAATTCGATATTACATTCAAATTTTGTATATAACTTTAGATGATGTTAGCTGTTTTGAAGGAATTCTGAAAATTACAGGCCATCCGCTCGGCGGATCCTCATATTATTGTTCATAGTTTATTATTTTACTCATGAAACGTGCTTTAATAGCAAATATAACTACGGAACAAAGATGTTAATGCTTTTATTAGAAGGAACGGGGCAGTGTGACAAAAGAGATTAGATGCAAATAAATCTTTGGGTTGTTTAGTCGATATTTATCTATAGTTTTTGTTAATTGTTCAATATATACATTTTAAAAGGATTAGTTGTTTGCAGAGCTTTTACATTGTCTAAACTAACTACCTTTTTTCGTACATATACCTATATTTATATTTTTAAGGTCCCCCATAAATTTTTTCTATTAAAATCCAGCATTATGTCATAATACAAACAGCTGTCATTTACATCCCAATCTTGCCAGTGGCCGTCTACCATTCTCCACTGTCTACCAACAAAGGCAGCGCGGCAATAACTTTAATCCCACTAAATATTATTTATGTTCGAGAAAAATAAAATCTAACATTCCGTTAGTATCACGCTATTTAATATTTACTTGCAACTTTACAATTTTACAAAGGGCCAGAATAAAACAAAATTGCACATTTTTATTATTTAAAAATTGAGAAAATAAAGCAACCCCCCCCCCTTCTGGCAACCACATCCCGAATTCTCTTAAAAAATACAATCGACCAGTAGAAAGTCTCCAAAAAGCGAATATCACACAAATATTAATTTTAAGGTTTTTCTGATAATTATAACGTTTTCTCCATTTGAAACTTCCAAATCCACCTGAGCCGCAAAATTCTTTAAAAACCCTCATATTAATTCACATACTGCCAAAAACAAAGTTCGACATTTTTATTTTCCCCTTGTTAATGAGAACTTCCACTTTGCTACAAACGCACCTCATTTTAGTACCCGTGTAACTTCGCTCCTGTGCATCGCAGACCCTAAAAAACAGCCGGTACTCTGAGCGTTGGTTCATCCTCCTTTATTTCTTTGCCTGTGGCAAACGGTCAAGGCGCGGGACACACACCCGCAGACGTCAATCAGTTGTTGACCCCTTAGGTCAGGTCAGGTTACGTGGCTCGCAGCAACTTGTGCCTTCCGTGTCCCTCTGACCGCGACTTTCTCGCCCCCCCCCCCCCCCCCATCCATTATTGTTGTGGTTCTGTCAAGTGGATGCCAATCAGTTGTTGATCCCTTAGGTCAGGTTACGTGAGTTGTAGCACTTTGTGCCTTTTGTACACCACTCAATCTTGACATCGCTCTCGGACGTCTCACACATCCCGATTGTATTTAGCTCATTATGTAGGCCTGGTCCCGATATTTGTGCCATTCCCGCTAGTTCGAATTCCACACTCGTCGCAAAACTACCCCGTAGGGGAGACTCAGGTCGCCTCTCCTGTCCCAATTGGTAGCTCAAAAGATATCCAGGGAATTGTCTTTCAAGTAAGGGGAGTGTTAGAAACAGTAAAGACATCACGCGAAATTATCTAATCCTGGCGCACGCTGTACAAGCTTGCATTTCAAAACATGAGCTAGTCTCGAAGGTTTTCAGAGGCAGCATGGTGTACGTGCTTTGTTTGCAACTCCCGAGATCCAGTAAAATTCATAAATAGAAAGAATACGCTGTGCGAGTGGGAATAGGCGAGAGTGATCGAATTTACCCCGAACCTTCCTCCAAGTGGCAGACTTGGACACATCTGGCAATGTGCTGATGCTGGCGTGATTAGTAAGCCCCTTCTTCCGATTCTTCCAGAGAAGCTTGGCTTCATTCCAAAAACAAATCGGTCTCGAACTATCGTACAGAGTACAGAGCGCGAGTGGTTGTGTGTGGCGCCGTGGTTCCGACCCCTCCTGTCTCACCTGATTCCCACAGTTGCATAACATTTTGTATATCGTTTGTACCGGTTCAACCCGGTTTAGATACGCGACAGCGTTAGTGCTGTTAACCTGTTGTTAGTGCGCCCTTTAGGCACGTGACCTGGCTTGTATTTCTACACTTAGATATTACGCTGTTGTTATGACAGTGGGTGCGAGCCCTCAGGTATGCCCGCCTGCTAACTGGAATAGCCCAGTTTCGCCCAGTGTATTCATATCAAGGCTAGCGCGTCTTGTTGTCCTGATGACGCTCCTGGAATTTAATCTAATTAGTAATAATTAACTAACCCATTAACCCCTACATTCTTTGGAAATTGCGTAAATTCAACTGTGTTGCATTTTTCTGAGATCAGTAGACCTCATTCGTTTACTGTTATCGGTGTGTTTTCTTTAACTGCTGTTTTTATGTCTATCATTTGTTTTGGTGTGTCGCCATTAGTGGCAGCTTATGTATAGATTTTGTACAGCTAATCCCGGCGAAACCTGCAAGCGACAGGTAAGTTCCTGCGCTGTGGCAGTCGATACAGGAGAGCGTCAAAGCAATTATTATGCAACCTCT
Source organism: Agriotes lineatus (assembly GCA_940337035.1). NCBI lineage: Eukaryota > Metazoa > Arthropoda > Insecta > Coleoptera > Elateridae > Agriotes > Agriotes lineatus. The sequence goes on from CALNHX010007973.1 coordinate 22,567, forward strand.
TTAAACTTCGAACTTTTACAAGGAGTTGTACAGTAATTGCGGCGAATAAAAAATGGGACAACTCTTATAACAGATTTTTGTCCAATTCTACACTGTAATTTTTAAAAGTTGAAAAAAGGTATAAATGAAATTGAGAGGTATTTTAACTTGCCTTCAGAGGTATAACACTTATTCGGAGGTGTAATAGAATGCCTTAAGGTACGTATTCCACCGTTTCAACCTCTTTTGGGTTAGTAAGGTATTTTGGTCTACTTCAAGACTGTAAGAAAGGTATAATAATATAACTTTCCCAGTTTTGTATTATACCTTGAGGTACCTTTAGGGTTTTCTATGTCAAGGTATAATTTTCTACCTTAGGGTATAATTATATTGGTTTCTACGAGTTAGAAAGTTTTGCTTCAAGGTGGTAAAAAAGGTATAATAATAGCCTTGTAAGTTATGTGTTATACCTTGAGGTAACTTTAGGGTTTTCTATGTCAAGGTATAATTTTCTATCTTTCGGTATAATTATATTGGTTTCTGCGAGGTAGAAAGTTTTGCTTCAAGGTGGTAAGAAAGGTATAATAATAGCCTTCTAAGTTTTGTATTATACTTTAAGGTTCCTTTAGAGTTTTCTGACAAGGTATAAATTTCCACCTTACCTTTTAGTTTTAGTGGTTTTCTTGAGGTTGAAAGTTAATACTTCAAGGTGGTCAGAAAGGTATAATAATAGCCTTCTAAGTTTTTCATTGTACTTTAAGGTACCAAGTAACTCGAAAACCGTAAGCGAGAAAGACGGTTAAGTGGGACAACGCTATACATAATCGGACGCTTAATAATATGAGATCAAGAAATTTGAGTTTTTTCTTATGTTTCTGAAAATATCCGAAAAAACGAAATTTTGTATTTTTGTTTTTCTTGTTTTCTGGATTTATTATTAAAGATATTAAAAAACTTAAAGTACATTTTATTGCCACTTGTATTCTCTACAATCGTCAAATCATAATTATTTTACTATTTGGCTAGAGCTGTTGAAAAAAAATTATTCGGTTATCTGGATACAGATTTGTATTCGAGGTATCCGTTTTATACGTATGCGGATCGAATATTTTATTATCCGGTTAATTGAAATTATTCGATTATTCGGGTATTGGGTTGCACCAAAAGTAGTGTAGTTTTTAATGTAGAATAAGTCATAATGAAATTTTCTATTGTATAGTGCTTTCAATCAAGGTACAACTTTTGGAAAATTTGAAAGAACAAATTTTTTTACTTACGCTATGCTAATTTTTTCAAATTCCGATATAAATAAAGGGGTCGCCATTTAAAGAAACATGAATGACGTCTTACCTTTTATACGGATTTATTTGAAAAATGCGCAAATAAAAATAAAAATCCATTACATTACGAAAAGTACTGTAGAGTAATAAATCGTTTATAATCAACACTAGTTGTTATTTATTTGCCGACTGATGAAACTGCATTCATATTTGACTTTTAGTATAAAGCAGCAAAAGTTAAGATAGGGCCAATAAAACACCACCAGAACAGTATATTATTTATATATACATAATATATATAAAAAGGAGAAGAAAACATATCTCATTTCATTTTTAATCAATTGCATGCTTGGCACTGCATCGAAGAAACTTTTTTTTTATATCGGGCTCATAATTGCCGTAGCCATACCTAAAGTTGACTCCAAACTTTCATGGGTTAATCGATTTCGATACTCATAACTGAAAAAATTTTGCTCGCAAATGTACGTTGACCCAAACAAGTTTCCGCATTTCACAGCAAAACAGATGTTTTTCAGGTGCTATTGACCAGGGCCAATTTTGGAACCCCCGCGGCGCTCTGCACCCGTGGACATGTCATAAAATCCCATTTTATTGTGGCGTTGAGATATTTAAACCAATATTATGAAGAACTTTATTAAAAAAATTCATGTATTTTTCGAAAAATTTAGATGCGGCCGTAGGCCGCCCTCAAATCAACAAAGGGTTGCACGTGGTCCGCGGTCAGTACATCCCTGGTATAAGGTGTATAGAAAGTTGCTTTTCTAAGAAACGTTCTGAAGCTTAAGATTATTGTTAAAACTGGAAATTTCAATCAACTTGGGCGAGGGTCTTAACGTCCTGTCCTGCTAAATACATCTATCTCCTTCCGTTATTACTACGGTGGCACTCGAACTGCGCACCGACTAGCGACAGGTACTTTAGTATTAAAAGGGTTGTTTAATCTCCTACTGAATTGCGCACGTACCTGCAGGTAGTCAGATCGAACACAGTCATTCAACTAAACCATTTTTCATTTTGGCAAATGCACATAATAGGAAGAAGTAAAGCCGATTTTAAACATTTTCGGACGCGTTTTCACTGAATTAATACAGTTGCAACAGATAGTTTAGCCTTTAAAAGGTTTGTTTAATCTTGGTTACCACGAACTGCGGTAAAGCGCTAGTGCAGTCCTTTGGCGCTATTCCGCTACAGTTGTAAATAAGAGTAAATCACTGCAATAGCATAGAACGTGTCTATGAATAAATTTAGAATTTCAAAACTACACGAAAAGCGTGGAAATAATCATACAAATCAGTGGCGTAGCTAGAATTTTTGTGCCCCGCCGGAAAATATTATGAGTGTTCTAGAACGTAAAAGCATTTCCTACTTACAAAAATGGATCACTTCGCCCATTGAATTTTTTGACAGTTTTCGAAAAAAGCGTTATTGTTTTTGGTTATTATAATAGTAAAATTTGAAGATTACATTTATTTTTATCTAACACTAATTTAAAAAAGAACATACCTATACAGAAACACAATTACAGACATCTACTTAAAATAAAAGTCAACACAAATATGTACGCTAGACCTCGCACCTAAACTATATTGTATATATGTACACAATGTTAAAAAAAACTAAAAATTTTCTTTTCTGATTTTAGTCATGACAAACTCGTTAATATGATCTTTCATATCTCATTTATTGACTGTCAATTTACTTTCATTAGACAAAAAGTTGAAAAAAAATCATTAGAGCCGTTTTTGAAAAAAATCGAAAAAAACTGAAAAATCGCTAGAGTAAACACTTACTTCTGTTATGCGATTTTCTTCAAAAGCTTGCTGTCTCATCTACATAGTACACAAAACGTATATATAAAGTTTCAACGCCATACCTCTTTTTGTTTTTGAGATATTCTGTTCACAGACAGACAGACAACACAGACAGACAGACAGACAAACCAATGAAAAAAATATGTTTTTTGGGTTCAGGGGCCTCGAAAACGTAAAGATCTGTTGAAAACTCAATTTCGAATTTTTGGGGTGAATCCAATATACTTCCTTTATCATAAAAGGAAGTAAAAATTGCCCCTTTTTGACGGTTGTCGAAAAAGTAGATATTTAAAGCGTTCATATGCTATACTTTTTCTTGAATAATTTTTAATGGGTTTGAGATGTTATTGGCAAAGTGCAAAGCAACAGCTAACAGTATATAATTCTGAAAAATCACTTTCTGGAGCGTTATACTTATATATAATACTCTGATGACAATGATTTTATTAACATTGGCATTGTAAGAAACTCCACTTCGGGGCCCCGCGCAAGGCTACTGGCGCTATGATAGCTACGCCACTGACACAAATTGAATTAACGTAAAGCCTGAGAAATAATCAGTAGTAAGATCCAAGACCATGTTAAATTGCCGATAAGTTTTTTGAAAATTGCCCGAGGCAGCGCAGCGAATGAGAGCTATTTTCAAATCTTATCACATACAATTTGATATGGTTGAGGGATCTTTTAGTAAACTATTCCCCAAATACAATTTCAACACCAGAAATTAACGAACGAGTTGTTTAACATTGTGAAAAATCAGGTTTTCTTCGATCTTCTAAAACCTAAAAAATCAAGGAGAATTGTCGCAGGGATGTTATTAAAAGTTGCCACGTAATTTGACGTAATGTGCAACTCATTGGTCAAAATTCGAAAATTTCAGTGGTTTTGATTGGTTGAAGTTTTATGAGACGAATAGTGATACAAATTGAATTGCACTTAAACTGTAGTTCGATAGAAAGATTTTATAAACGAAAAACCGGATGATTCTAGAGTTATTCAGTTTATTGACTATTTAGTTGATAACTACATCGAAAATGAGTCGACGTTTCCCTCCAGAAATCTGGGCTGCGAAAACTGGCAGCATTGCAAGAACGACCAACGCTTGCGAATCTTTTCATTCCAAATTTAAAAGGCAAAATTCATCTCCATACCCTAATATACACTCGTTTTTAAAGTGTTGTTAGAAATGCAAACCGATACATATATCAAACTCAATTCTATAGGCGAAAGGAAAATAAATATATAGACGGGAAATTATGTTAAAGCAGCAATTCATTGAAAACAAATTGTGCAGTTAAATAGACATGAAATATTACGATACAATTTTGTAAAATGTGTTTCTTATAAATTTAATAGTATTGTAAACTTGCAAATATTTATTTTGTAAATAAAACGTTTGTTATACAGTGCGTTTCGCTTGTCATCTTCACAGCCTATACCTGTCCTATTTATTTTCTGATCTATTTGAAATTTTGGTCTATTATACTACTCTTTAAGAGGGTTATTTTTGCAATTTTTAAATAATCGTACTGCAAACTAATAACCTACTAAACAGATGGCAAAAAATTGAAAAACGTTGTAGGCCCTGGTTTTATCTAAAATTATTAAAAAAGTTACTCAAAATTGCAAAAATATTCGAAACCCAAATTTTAATAGAAATTTGATTATCTCTGATAGTAAATAATATTTTAATGTAAACGAATTACATTTCATTAGTTACCTGACTAAATTTAAGTACATGAGCTGTCAATTTATGTTCCTGTAAATGTAAATAAAAAGTTAAATAATTTACATTTCGACTATTTTTGTCATTCCGATTAACTTCTTTAATAACACTTTTCCACAAAACTAAGCCTACTATGCTTTTTCAATTTTTCGCTTCAATTTTTTGATCGCAGTAGGTTACTAGTGCGCTGTAAAATATTTAAAAATTATAAAAAGAATTATTTTAAATGGCGGTATGGTTGACCAACATTTCAAGTCGATCAGAAAATAAATAAGGATGATGCAGGGTGTGAAGGTGAGAAGTAAAACACACTGTATATGATAAAAAATATATTTGATTTTACAGGTCGTTATATTTCTTAATATTTCTTTTTAACATTGCATTAAAATTTATTCCGTGTTAATAATTCTTCTAATGAGACAGTAGCTCGATAATTTAGTAGGTACCTTTTAGTAATATTATTTCAACGTCACATCTTTAAATATTTAATTTATTTTCGCTTTCTAATGATAAAATTATTTTGAAATTGGCGGTAGAATAACCAACAGCGAAAACAATTTATATACCGGGTGACCGAATTCAAAACCGAATATAGCAAAAGCATGGTACATCAAAAAGTTACTAAAAACATTTTAATTTAATTTAAAAAAAGTTGTCTAGATCAGAACTTTGAATTATATGGGGGCTGAAAGTCATTTAGACATCAATTCGTTACACATCATTGATTTACTAAAATTAAACACTTGCTACGCTCGGTTTCGAACGGTCATCCGGTATGTAAACTTGTGATATAATCTAAGACAAAAACATCATTTTATGATAGCCCCCCATCCTAATCCCTTGTGCGCAGTTCGAGTTATAGTTAAGGTCAACCCAGGTAGGCAAATATGTTGAGCGCAATTCGAGTGTTGGATTAAGGGACTAATGGGTTTGGTGCGCAATTCAGTTGCACCGATTACTACGTTATCACTTAAAACGGTTCTGACGTACTACATTTATTGAAGCGGTAGGTTTTACCACTTCTCCCGTTTTGCTATAACGACACTTTTACCTCACAGCTTCAAGTGAAAAACGGTGTACAGTACTATTATAAAGCGCCCCATTTACTTTCGGTTAGAGAGACAAACTGATAGTGCAGGGTAAGTTTTAAACAATTATTATTATTACTATACATATATTGCAATAAAAAAAAATTCATGAACATTTGACTGTACAAAAGTATGAATCACAAATCTCTTGTTCATTCCTATCGAAAACGTCTTTCGACAAAAAATTAAAAGTACTGATGTCAGCTCAAGTATTTAAGTAACCCTCTTATAAATCAGGATGTTCATAATATTTTTGACTCTAATAGTATCCTGCCCTCTGATAATATTGATAATGAAAATAAGGATTTTGCAAATGAATTTATTAACCAACTCTTACTACGTAAATTACAATTGCAACATGAGTGTCGTTATTAACGGTTATAGCAAAGACAGTTTTTTTTGTGGGTTAAGGATTTGTTTAAAGTACTACCATCTCATATCGAAAACATTTTTAGGTAAAACGTAAGTTGTTGAATATTGATTCTCAACAAGACAGTGCAATTTTAAATTTGTTTGCCAATTTTAACATTATGTAAACAATGAGAATGTATGGAGAATTTACAACCAGAAAAAGCTATTCTAATATTTTAGATAGCTACGAGTCCGGCACACATTTTCAAAATCATGATCTATTCAAAAACATCCATCATATACAGGATTAAATTTTTATACGGGGGAATCCCAAATTTGTAATCGTATTGGAAGTCACAAAAAACAACTGCATAAGTTATGCGCGTTTTATTTCACAATTGGTAATATTGAAAACAATCATTTGTCTTCTTTAAAAAGCATTCACCTCGCTTTGTTAATGCAATGGGTTTATATTGAAAAATATGGGTTTGATATTGTAGGTACTAAAACCGTTCTTAAAGATTTTAGAAACTGAAGGCATTAATTTTGGTGGAATTGTTACAATATCTGCGCATTACTATTTTCAGGTTCAGAAAATGATGACACAGCGCTGGTACTGCTGCCATTTTTTTAAAGAGGACGCATTAGATCTAATAAAAAACGTAAGTTCGATAAAAAATTATTTCTTATTTGTCTTGATTTAATATTTTCACAAACCATTCGCTCTAGCCATGCAAACAATTTTAACAATTTTGTTCTTTTGAAGAAACCTGGATTGCTACCGACGATTAGCCCTGCAACGCCTGCAGATGGCTTGGACGCCTGGAGAATGATTTATATAAAGACAAATTGTACTACGTTTGTGTTGCACACATAAATGTCGGTCAAGTCGACAGTTTTAAAGAAGGGATTGAAGCAGTTTTATGCATCATATTTCCGCTTAATTTACAGTATCCTAAAAAATTGAGGAAAACCCTTAGTTTTTTTTGGGAAACAATTTATGTGGAATAGAAGAGCCACTAAAGCAATATGCATCGCTAGTTGCTTTAGTGGTTAATCAAATCATGTACATGTGTGTAGTGTTAATTTATTTTATATAGGTATAGTACTTATGTATTTAGTATATATTATATTATTATTATTATTATTATATATTTATGTAATATTTAATTTTAGTTTTATTAAAGTAATTTAAAGTTCTAAATCCTGCTTACTTTTTTCCAAAACTTGTAAGGTATTGTTTTGTTTTCCAGCTGCTGCCTGAATGACTGGTGTGAATAATTGTTATGCCCGTTTTGTTAAAACAGAAAGCAATTACAAATACACCTTAGGCTTTGGTTGAAAATAATTTTCAAATTTGCATAAAAGTGTACCAAACTATACGTTTTAGTTTGGTTATGGATACTTTTTAAACATACGTGAAGGTCTATTAAAATATGTACAGAAGTTTCTAAATACACCTTTAGGTTTAGTTAAAGATACCTTTTATACCCTACTAGGACGTCTATTAATATACCTTTGGGACAAAAGTAGGTAAAAGTATATTAATATACTTTTGGATGTAGTTGGGGATAATTGATATGATATGAGGACGTACACCAAAGTAAGTGGGAGTATATTAATATACCTTTGGGTTTGGTTGAGGATAATTTATATATCTTATGTGGAGGTAGACCAAAGTAAGTGGAAGAATTTTAATATACCTAAATGTATCTTAACATACCTTAGGGTTTGGTTTTATACCTCTACATCAGCCATGATTTCCGTCCTTGAGGAATGTATTTATACCGCAAGGAGTAACATTTTATACCTTTACCTAAGGTATTACATTCTATGTAAGGTATAACGTTTGCGTTATACCTCACTGCAAGGTATTTATAAAATACCTTAAGGTTGCACATAGCTAATACCTCTAAAGGTAGAATATTCTACTTGTAAAAATTACAGTGTAGCTGCTTCAATTTGTTTTAATAATATGTCATATAGCATATTAAAAATAATACCACAAAGTAATTTAGCCGCATATAAATGCAGTGATTAAAAGTGGAATAATCGCGAAAATAGACGTAACCGTCCTATTTATTTTTGGCCGAATTTGTACAACCGAAGTTCGTGGCGCCCTCTTTAATAACCTCGTACAGCCTTTGTGGCAACACTCTGTATATGTGGCTACGTTTGTCCCTCAAGTTTCTTCACGTTGTAAGAACCCCGCTCAGCTCACTGAGTGCTTTAGCAGCAGTTTTAGCCTAATTATGTGCGATTTAGGGCAGGCAGTGCAATTTCCCGAATGTTACGTGTGCCACCGGCACCGTCTCTCTATAAGATTTCGTAAAATCGATTTAATATTGTAACACCAGCAAAATTCAGTTGACTAGTAGAAAAGGAACTAGACGAGCAACTAAGTGAACATGTTATCAGAGAAACGAAGCACACAAATTACAAATTGTGGTGTATGAATCACCACTGCGTAAACTGAAGATTTCCTAAGGGTAACAGGTAGTTTTTTAAGCATTCAAGGGCTGTCTTTAGCACGCTACAGTCGGTCCCAGAATCATTTAATTGTATATTTGCGCGTAGTGAGGGATTAAAGAGTTTATAAAAGAACTGAGTTTGATTATTACTACAACGTAAAGAAGCTACAAACATAACACAAACATACCACCGAAGAGTTAACGGAATCCATAGATAAGGCGTTTGTAATGCTGTCCTCGGAAAGAATGGAACTCGGGCAATGCAACGAGAAACACCTTGGTGGAACGAGCAAATATATAAACTCTGTTGCAAGTGCCTAAAAGCAAGAAGAGAAGCAATTAGACTAAATAGGAACCATAACACTGACCAAGGCAATGAGGAAGTAGCCCAGAAAGATATAAAGAGTGCAAACTAGAGCTAATAAAATGAAGAATCATCGTGGAAACTATGTAAACAAGTAGCTTAAAAAGTATAGGAAGCTGGCTACAAAATTAGAGCTACGTTCTCCCGTAAGACTCACAGACGACCCTCAGATAAACGTGGCGTTGGAACTATTTCCCAGATATGGAATAATCTAACAGTATTAATTTAAATCAATAATGAGAAAATTCCACCCTTCACTGACAAAGAAATAACAGAAGCAGCAAGATGAATCAAAACGGGGAAGGCAGCAGTCCCTTCAAAGGTAGTAAATACGGAGCTTTACACAAAAAGCAATACACCATCATAAAAAAGCGAATTTTCTTCAAGGAATGAAAGGACGGAAAGCTCTCCCTCCTCGAAAAACCTACGAAGGTGGGGACAGATGGAGCTTACACACCTTTGTGGTTGGTAAACTATTGGATCAACTAATTAATAAACGGCTTATGGAAGATATTGAATAAAAAGGAGACCTCGCAGAAACCCATTACTGTTTTAGACAGTGATTCAACTCCGTCTCCTGGCGCTGCATTATAAACGAACTGAAGCGTAGACCAGTGGCACCATAGTTGATTAGGTTAATATGCAGTTATCTGGAACACAGGAAGATCCTATTCGAACAGGACATTAAAATAAAGGTGACATGTGGTGTACCACAGTGCTCAGTACTGGGGCCGATGTTTTGGTACATTTATTACGACCTTGTACTGGCAATCCGTGGCGACAACGAAGAGGACAAAGATGGAGGGATACAATGGGTGATAAGAAGGATTAAAATCTAGATGGACAAAAAGTGCCTACAACTTACTCAGCCTAAAGCGAAGTTAGTAATGCTGGCGGGACGAAATATTTTGAAATTTATCACGCTCAAAGGTTGAGGTTTGCTTATAAAAAACCAACGATATAATAAATACCTGAAACTAAGCTGGAGACGAACATGGGCTTCCACCATCCACGTACAAACGTTGGCCGACAAAGCACAAAAAGTGGAGACGGCATAATGCCGCCTCATGCCAAATTTAGTAAGACTCCATAATATTGTAGGTAGCTCTGATATGGGGAGGAAGCAAATATAGGAAGCTAATTGAGAGCGCCCAGAGGATAATGGCAATCAGAATCGCCAGCGCCTATAGCACAGTATCGACGAAGGCAATCCATGCTGTGGCTGTTGGTAATGGGAAGAAGATAACATAGAGAGAAAAACACAAGATTGAGGTGAGCCGAAATAAGGCAGAGAACACTCCAGGATTGGCAAGACAGTCATTACCTATGGAATTACTACAAAATAAATCACTGCTGGAGAAAGTCGTTTGAAAATATCACAAATTCGTTGAAACCCTCATCACACAAATATTTAACAACTGCTAAATACGTATTTCAATAGCTAAGCTGCCATCATCTGTAGCTACGAAAAACTTACACAGCAAAAAGGCAATGATATTCTCGTGACCAAATCACAAGTGGAAGTGAGCAATGTCCGCGCATTTTACATCTATTTATACTGTATGACCCGGAGGGCGTGGCGTGGACGAGGGCCAATGAACATGAGCGACGGTCAATGTAACTTCAACAAATTATACAAGATGGAGGATGGTATTGGTCCACCATCTTTGTCTAAAGGTTTATTATCACGGTTCTTAAAAATGGCCAAGCTTTCAAAAGAATTTAGTTGCGCTGTTGAAGGTAACGCCTTTACAATTTTTAGGTCATCCTCTTTCATACTATGACCCGTTTCGTAGATATGTTTGGCAATGTTCCATTTTTCGAATCTGTTAAATATAAAATGACCTAAATGCTCTTTAAGCCTAGTACCAAAATTACGACGTGTTTGTCCAATATATTTAGAACCACAATGGCAACATTTAATTTCGTAAATTCTCTATCTCTCTAAAGTCCTCATTTGTCTTTTGGATTTCCCAACAAATTTCTAATAGTGTTGTTCGAACCATGCACAACTTTATGGCTCGATTCTTTAAAAAAATTTTGCTAAGTCCTTTGAAGAACTCAAGTACTTAAAAATTCCGTTTCACCCGGCTACAAAGATTTTAACACCCAGAAGTGCATCTGCATTGCCTTTTTTCAAAGATTCTTGTAACTTGAACTACGTGCTCTACTGTGTATAATATGAAAACCGACGGACAGGCCCTTTCCATGAACAACATAAATTACTTTTATAAATTAATGTGAGTTTCGATATAGCCAGACAGATCTTCACGAAGCCATTAAAAGCTTGCTACTCCACATATATCTTTATATCAACAAGTGGCGCTCAACACCTTTGGGGATATTTTTATATTAGACTGCCTTTCCCCCTCTTGATAAATATATATTTTTGCTTCTACTGTAACTACAGAACTGGTGCAATAATGGCATTGCAAGCATTTATTGATAAATGACAATAGCAAATAAGTATCAAGTATATAGGTAACAGCAATGCAGCTATTAATAAATGTAAAGCTATCTCTTGTTCACAGTTTATTATTAATTAACAGGAGGAAACTGTTATTAATCTACAATACATTCAATTCTTGACTTGAGAACATGTATTTTTTTCCTTCTTTGTTTTATTTTTATCATTTCTTATCGGATATGGTAATATATTACATTATTCGACTATGATCTGCAAATATTTAAATACACCTAGAAAAGAATAACATTTTTTGGGAAGGTATATATTTCAAATAAAGATACAGATGTGTCGTGAACCTTACATGAACACAGAATTACTTTTACAATTCAAATTTCATCTTAAATGCAAATCATACAATTAACTTCTGGAAGCTGCGAGATCGAACTGCACAAGAATAATTAAATAGGTAGTTATTGCACCAATCATCTGTAAAAAATATATACAGCTTAATACTTTAGCGTATATTGAGTTTCGTGTTACGAAATGTTTGTAATAAACGAGTAATACATATTTATACGGTTAAAGATATTTAACACAAAATGTTAAAGAAACTTAAGCGTTTACACACCTATACAATTTCTATACCATTATTAGTATGATAGAGAACTTTACGTAACATACGACTTCTGGGGTTGGCAGTATCATTATTGAGGTCGAAGAACTCACCGTTTCCCCCACTTTCGTAAGGAGCTTCATCAGGAGAAAAGCAAAAGAACACTGTAACCCAATGTTTTAACAATGGGAAGGAAACGGCGATACTTTATAGGCAAGTGTCGTCGCGGTGACGGTGGGAGAACCTTATAAATTAGCGCTTTCCATACCGAAAGAAAGGGAAAGCAGATAAATTTACGAGGCCATTGAGATTTACAAACACCCTAATAAACTCAATCGGGACGAGGGCTTTCCCCTTCCTTTGATGTGGAAAGCGCTAATATCTAAACGCGACGGCACTTGCCTATAAATTCTTGCATTCTCTTGCCGATCGTTAGAAGAGTTTCGTCTCGAACGTGGTTTACATGTTGAGTTACCATGCTCTTCAATCCCTTCCCTTGCAAAAGAATTTGGCCTCTGGTATGGTTTACACGTTGAGTTACCGTGCTCTTTTGTTTCTCTCCTGATCAAATTGATTTCTTTGACCTCAATAGTGACACAGCCTAATCCTGAAAGTCGTTTGTTACGTAATGACAATGGCAGTGAAAGCCTACGAAATCATGATACAGAGCTCTTTGTTGAACTATAAAAGATTGCCTCTACATCCAGAAACTACCGAATTATATAAATACATTTCAGGCTATAGAACTTTCTGCTATTATCACTTTATATACATATTGTGTCGACTGGTTTGATGTACGAAAATTTTTGAAATCAAAATATCATTATTGTAATCCTGTATTTCGCAAGGTAATTTATTAGAAGTTTTAAAACTCTTATCGATTTGGTTTGCATCGAAAGCGTTCAGTAGATTGGAAAAACAATCATCACAAAAGTAGTTTATTGTCGTGAACCATTCTTACCGTAAATATTAAGGGCAAATCAATAGTAAAAAAGCCTCCAGCTGTAATTCTAACGTCGCCGTGCAATAGTTGCAGAGAAAGTGCGTTGACCTATTAACAGAGACTTTGCTATAAATATATTTTTAAGTAGTAAGCCAAGTACCTCCTTCTTCAAATCGGGATCTCTACACTCCATCATTAGTTTCCACACTTCCCGCTTTATCGATTTTGCCTAAAAATATCAGTGTTAGTAAATAAATAGAATAGAAAACATCGAATTTTGATTTCGAAGGCTATAGATAAATATTAAAGGCTACATACATACAACGTGGTCAACTTATTGTAATAGAGTACTTCACATTTCAATGTATTATAAAAAATAAAGTCAGAAAACATGGGCAAAAATTAGGAAAATATTTAAAAAATATGTAGAAGGTATTGAATTGGCACTTAGAAAAGGTTTTGTAAAGTTGCTTTATCAAGAAAGCTTAGAACTGGTTTGGTTGTGTTGCATCTAAAGGTACAATTACTTGGTTCATTGTAGTATTTTGGGTAACGCAGGATCACTTTTATTTTTATAAGAAGTTATTACCAAGAACAATGAAATGAACGATATGAAGCCGGTCATCTACATCTCTCACCGGTAATGTTTATTGTTACAGTTAAAGTCTAATTTTGAATTTTAATTTAGTATGTGCTGCGATAAATGAATGTCCAAGCTTGTCCGGAGGACAAGGGAACATTTCAACCCCTAAGCATCTTTTGTTGGCGTTTAAAGTTTAATATTAGTCGCACGCCAGCTTCAACGTGCAGCGCCCGTGATGCGACTCCAGAAGTGCAGTATGCGAATATACCCAAAGGCAAATTATATAAAAGGGGAGTGACGGCTGATGTAAATCGTTTGCTGCACACAGTTTTAAAGGGTAGCGAACATAAGCTTACGAATTAAGTAAACGCAACTTTACGGTGTACCGGTGAGTACACAATTTTGTGCCATATTTTAATTAATTTTTTTTAATTTATTTAATTCGCACTCAGCCAACAGCCGTTAGGCCAATTATAGGCGTCGCTGTGCAGTTATGAGGACTTCCAACCCCACTAACGACTGTCATGATGTTGTATGACCGCCGTGACCAACTTTTTTCCGTGATAGCCGTACCACGAGGCGCCGAGAGATGCAGCCTTGGAACTCCCATCCAAGTTCTGACCAGAGACAGCGTTGCTTAACTCTGCTGATCGAACGTGGACGCTTGTTCAAGCTACACCACTCGGGACATTTAAAGAAGCACTTGCAAAATTCGAGTATGCAGGGTTTCACCGAGCAGTCCGTGGAAAAATTTCTCGTACGCTCCATCTTTAGTCGGGGTGGTGCAATAGAAGATGCGTCGTTTTCAAGGGTACGCAGCAACAGTTCCAGGCAAAATGTATTTACGCACACGTATTGTACCGACCAGCGCATTTGCATTTGGGTTCGTATAAGAGAATTATTCCATAGAAATTTTTTGCACAGTGGTCATAAAGGTCGTCTTTTTTAAAGGAAAAATCGTATTGAAAGTACTCTTGTTTAAAGCAAAATTGTGAAAAACTACACTTTTTTAACTATTTTATTGAAATGTCGATTTGACGGTTGTAAATTCCAAAGTCCTTTTGGACTATTTTTCAAATTATAAGAAATCACTATGCAAAAAAACTATTTGTACAAGACGTTTTAAAAGTCGCGGCAGGCCATTGCAAAAGCCGTCGTGGTGCTTAACAAACGACATGAAGCGTCCCCTTGCTTTTGCTATGGTCCTAGTAACCTGCCGCAATCGTTTACGGTGCAGGTGCTAATGCAGTAGAGTTAAGTAGTACTACAGGACTTAACTTCGAACTGCTTAAATATTTTGGTCGGTTTGCTTATCGTGGGCTCAAAGCACCTTAATCCACCGGTTGTGGTAGGATTTCATACAAGTATAATGCATTCTCGGCTTCGATAAGTGAACATTGCCGTAGGTTTTCATCGTTAAACTCCTGCAACTCTATCTTTCAGGCGATCAACTTCGTGGTTTAATCGAGCCTCATGTCAAATTTCCGAAATGCTGTCATCCTGGCCACCATCCTCGTGGGTCAGTCGTGTTCCAAATCTGGAGGAAACTCACCCATCTTATCAGGTGTGCCATCAAGGAGTTGAAGTCCTCTAAACTTCACTCAAGCTGCATTCAAGTCGGTATTGTTGACACATTAAATTAAATGTATCCTGTTTTTCTTGGTAGCTGCTATATAACTGGTAGCTCCTCTATGTTTATACATATTGTTCTAGTGGGTAGTGCGTACCTGTCTGTATAATTAAAAGTCATTATAAGAGTATATTGCTCTAGTGCGTTCGCATCAAAGCAATGTTTATGCCCAGCAAGAATATTTTACTAAAGAAAAAACTAAACCTAACTAAACTACTAGCAATGCATCGGTTCCTGGCTCCTGTTTCATATTCTTAGCAATGGCAGTTCGATAATGCCAAAACGTGGAAGTAACATTTCGAATAAACTCTATACAGTTAGATACTTTATCACACTTGACAGAATGCTTCATAAAAACATATTCCAAAGAAACCACTCAAATGCGTATATTTGGATGTTATGCGATCAAAGTAGGTACTGTTTTGACATCTACACAAGAAGAACGGGAGATGATATAGAAGAAAATCTGTAATCGAGGATTGTAAAACTATTAATGGCATAACTAGTTATAAGGATCGCCGCTTATACATTGACAATTTTTTGGCTTTCGTAAATTTTGTGTAATGCAACAGTTAATCTCTACTATAGAAACGCCACCCAATTTCAAACTTGATATGAATTTTATACTGGGCGACTAGTTTGTTACACACTGGATTGTCAGCCATAAAATTGAAGGATAAAAGGTCTATGCATTTTTTATATAATTATGATGGTTATCAATTGTTCGCCGAAGTAAAATGAAAAGAAAAAGTTGATTATAGAAATTTTATGAGAGGAATATAAATGTGTTGATAAGACTGTCGCAAATAATAGCACAGAAGTGTATAAACACCTTTAGATGACATAGTGTTTAATTTATATTTAGATGAAGGAAGAACCTGTGAGATTTAGCTCGGAGGTTTGAAAACTGTTTTGTTTTCGAAGAAACTTTCCTACGCGGTCGGTGACTTGGTGGATATAGGAAAGAAAGACTATTACTGCAGGAGGATCGGGTTTTGGAGGTTTGGGTGGCCGTGGATGAAGATGGCGATTGATGGCAGACTGTATATCCTTAGCAGGGTAACCGTTATTCCTAAGAGCTTTCCGAATGTGGTTTAATTCGGCGTGGATATTATCGGGTGGGGATATGGAAACAGCCCGGTGTACAAGCGAATTGATAACAGAAAGTTTTTGTGTAGGATGATGGTGGGAATCAGCATGTAGATAGCGATCAGTGTGAGTGTGTTTACGATATACAGAAAGACCAAGTTTGCTACTGGGTTGGCGAGAGACCTGACATCTTAAACAGTATGTCATCTAAAGGTGTTTATAGAGTCCATTGCTCTTGTAATTCTGTATACATTGGTGAAACAGGTCGTTTAGTGAAAACTCGCATCTCTGAGCACCAGCGCTGTGTCAAGTCAGGTCTCGTTTCATCATCAGCCATCGCCCAACACCAACGCAATACCAGTCATAAGATCCTTTTTGATGAAACTTCCATCATCTGGAAATCCCCATTCTTCTTTAGCAGAAAGATTCTCAAAGCCATTGAGATTTATAAACACCCTAATAATCTGAATCGGGACGAAGGCTTTCCCCTTCCTTCTATGTGGAAAGTGCTAATTCCTAAGCCCCGCCCACCGCCACTAAACCGCGACGGCATTTGCTGAACCGCGACTGCGCTTGCCTATAAATTCTCACCTTTCTTCTTCCGATAGTCACTCGAATTTCGCCTCTGACGTGGTTCACACGTTGAGTTACCGTGCTCTTCTATCCATTCCCTTGCAAAGAGTTTCGCCTTTGGCGTGGTTAACACGTTGAGTTACCGTGCTTTTTGGCTTTTATCTTCTGATGAAGCCCCTTACGAAAGTGGGCGAAACTTTGAGTTCTTCCACCTCAATCATGACACGGTCCAATCCCGGAAGTCGTTTGTTACTGAGCATTATAGCAAATTTTGCCGAAAATATACTCACGATAAAAATGTCTTTACCAATGGCATAATTGGCATTTATTAAAAAAATCTGGGTACCGTTGCACATATTTTGTAGTGACAAATTTCTTCAACTGTGAAATGTTCGTTTTCGTCCAATAACAGCGCTGGCATCAGTATTTTAGTACGCAATTCTCTATTTTCACTGTGGTGCGTCTCTGTCTGTCTTATTAAGGAACTATTTGGTTTTCATTTCTGGAATGTATTTTTGGTAGAATTTCATTGCTTTTATCTGGAAGCATTATCTTGTTAGTCATTCGTTGAGATATTTGATAGCAGAGCTGGGCAGTAATTAATTGCTTTTTAATTAAATTACTAATTGAATTCCTTTTTGTTTATTTGCCTTGGAATTGAATTACTTTTCAAAATGCGGTAATTGTAATTGGGAATTGCCATCTTTGTTAGAAAGTACTTGAAAATTACTTTTTAAAAGTAATTAATTACTGCATTCAATTACTCAATTACTTTCGGGTAATTAAATTACTCTAAAGTATTTAAATTACTTTATGGGTATTTGAATTACTTGTGGTAATTGAAATTACTCGAGGTAATTGAATTACTTTGTAGTATTTCAATTACTGAATTACTGACCTCGATAGGGTGCTAAATCTCCAGAACGCGTAAATAAGATAAGGTCTTAATATGTTACATATTAAGCAAATCGCAGGGTTTCCCCGCGCAATATAAGTCTAATTTATTATTTCCTCTGACGAGTCGAATAACAGCAACTTCTGCATTTTGTACAAGGTGGCGCACAGCCGACGATACATTGTGCTTTTTGTTTTCTGTCAAAGTGACAGTGCTAACACAACTTTGCTATTCGCAACAGTTAGTGTAAGTTTTCAATTTAATGTCTAGTAATTATAATGGAGCAATGGACCTTAGTTCATCTTGCAGTGGCAGTTCGGTTTGATTACGAGACTAAATCCATTACACAGACAAGACGCAATTTTTAACGGCATTTTGTTATTCAACCGAGTGTAGCATTACCATCACGGCCACCTGCCTGATGTAATATTTAAAAAATAAAATTTGGTGTTTTTGATTATTATAATATCCATGTTTCGTTGTTTTAAAAGAAGTATGTCTACTCCAACAGTTTTAAAATGTATCAGTCGGCTGTGCGCCACCTTGTATGACGCGTCCACGAGCATTTTAGTGCGTGAATCTAGCTTGTAAAAGTGACACTAATATTTATTGTGAGAGACGCTAAGTGTAAGACGCTATAAGAATATTTGCGGTAAGTAAATTACAGATTACAATACCTACAGTAAAATAATAATTTTTTCTACTCATGACATTGAAATCAGTCATTCTGACATTGATTCCGGTGGTTGAAATTGCATTTCAACCACTAGAGATTGAAATGCTCGGACTACCGGGATTTCAAACTGTTTGACATTCAATTGGTGACAAGAGAAATGTCACTTTATGTTTATTTTTTTCTAAAGTGCATTAACTTGTTAAAATAGGTGAAAATTCGTAGAAAGAATAGTATATGTATAGCCCCTCTATTACAAATAGTAGCGACATCATGGGGCAAACCTGATGCAAACATGAAAATACAAAAAGTTACTAAACGGTAAATTTCAGTGTAAACAGTGAAAAAATAACAGATCTGAATACCTGAAATCCTTTTCTGCCACAATTTTTACACTTATCGACACAACACCCTAGCATTTCCACGTCCTCGACTTCAAATTAGCCCCCGAAGAGAAAAATGAATAAAACCACGACAACTGTCAATGTCACATTTTAATTTAATTATGCAACTTCCTAGGCGATTTTTAAATATGCTAGGGATTTTGCCCCAGCGGCAACATCAATCGTGTCGCTACTATATGTAAATATAGGGGCTATAAGTATATGTAACTCGTGGCTGATAAAAAGTCAACCACTTGTCCCATAATATACTATTAAATACCTTCATTAGACGATATTGGTTTATAATGATTATTTATTCATTTCAATTTGCTTGTTTTAAACGATCCGTGCAAATGTAACAGACGTCAAGAAAATTACGTTTTTGAGTGAGGAATTGCATTAAACGGACAAAATTCGATAACAACATTTAATGAGCGGAAAACACATATATAAAATGTACCTAATTGCAAAATCCCATGTCTGGTTGACTCAAAAAATGCATTATGGCGTATGGTAATTTTAAAACGCCGCCGCATAAGTTTACCGCATTCTTGCATTGAACATTTTGTAAACTATCCATTCTTTTTCGCTTTCTTGCCTTGTAACTTCTGCAGCATGTTAGCTTCGATTATTATTAAAAACCCCCTTCCTAATTACGAGATATTCAAATATTGGCTTCTTAGTGATTTTACACAAAATTCCATTTAGTTTTTTAAAAGAACAGTGTATAGTGACCCAATTTACGTAATTTCAGATATTTTATTGCTCTAAACTTAAAATCAATAGTTATTATTAAAGATGTTAATAACATTTTGAAATTTGAAGTAAAAATATGAAAACAACCTGAGCAATTTAATTGTCCATCGTTCACAGTAGTTTTCTTATTCGGTGTGTTCAAAAAGAAATTACTTAAGGGTTGGCCATGGAATATAAAAGTATTGGCAACAGCAAGCTTTAGAATTCATTAACATAATCACTGTTGTTGCTGTCATAAGTTTATATTATACGCTGATATCGCGATTGAAAATTCTAAAAATTGCCATATTCAACCCTTATGTAATTTCTTTTTGAACACATAGTATACAGGTCACTTGAATGTAAAAATGACTTCATTGTTACGTGCTTAAGCAAATGTCCGAGCGCTAAGATAAGAAAAACAAAACCTAAACAAATATAAACATCTGTGAAGCCGGAACGTGAGATTTTATTTTGTGCCACAGACACACAGACACACATTAAGGAAAATTATATTATAGATTGTTCTACAAGTTAAGAAAAGTGAAAGTTTTTCAACGATTAATTTACTAGCGAGTGATGCAAAGGGAGTGGATCAATTTATCACGAACATGGAAAAAATCACTTTTATAACATATTCAGCGTGCTATTTTTTCTAATATCATTACAAAATCTAGCCAAAATTAAATTCCACATTTCTTCATATTCAATTTTTTTTTAAATTGGCAGTGAAGAACGTCGAAATCGTCAAATAAAATACGAGAAATCGGTAGTGAAGTAATCCATTGTTTTACAACTTTTTGTAGGCGGCTGGGCGATACGTAAACGTCAGTCAACGTCAACGTAACCTATAAAAGTTGGTTAAAACGTTGTAACTTCCCGATTTCTCGATTTAAAAAAACAATGTACCCCTGGGCACTGGAAGTTCCATTTCAATCCTTGTGTGATTTATTTGCTTTGGCCCTTCTGGCCTCGGCAACTAAATACACAATCGTGATAAAAAGCTCAACTTTAGTGATAACTTATGTGGAAACTAATATAAAAAAATATATAGATTTAAACTTCCAAGTCCCTATACCTTCTTACTGAAGGTACTTTGTACTAAAGTATATTAGGTTTAATGGGTTTATTATAACCTAAGGAATCTATGCCAAATCGGTGTCCCACATTTTTTGGGACGCCCTGTATAATTGTTATCCTTGAATTTATTTATTTACTTACATCTTACATCAAAACAAACTAAAAACTTTTGGTTTTGGTGAACGGTGCATGTAGCTAGATTATTTAATTATCAAAAAAGTGAAAGAGGATGTAGGTTACTATAGTTAACAAAACATAAAAATTAAGCATTTTTAGATAACGATTACGAATCGACACGACACTAATAATAGTTGCAACTTGCAAGAAAATTCTACTAAATACAACTATATGACAATAATTTTTATTGAAAGTAATTGAAAAAGTAATTGATGTTGTACAATTACAATTACTAAGTAATTGGTAATTGAATTACTATTTCCTGTGAGTAATTGAATCTCTGGTAATTAAATTACTACATTGGGCGGTAATTGGTAATTAGTAATTAATTACTTTTTAAAAGTAATTTGCCCAGCTCTGTTTGATAGCAACCCTTTCCAGTAGCGAGATTGGATTTAACTTCGGATGGTCTTAGTGCATTTCTTGCTGTAATCGATACTCTTGTGCGGGTACAGAGTTAAAATTAGGAATATATCCTGATATTACTATCTCTCCTATAATACCATCTTGTCAATGACAAAGAGCTGTTTGTTAAATATGTTTGTGGCGATTTTTTCTGTTGTGTTTACTGGTTTCTTATTTTGCTGATTTTCCAGCTCTTATGCAGATTGTCTGCAGGTACTAGATACTATTACGAAAAAATGTATTTGAGAGTCAGCTCCTTGCAAATTTTTGATTAGTACCACGCATGCCATTCTGTAGACTTCGTTTTGGGATTGTTCTTAGATCCTCTATTTCTTGAGTTGATTGACCTACATTAGACAGTGATCTAAAGTGAGATGGTTAACCGGACTCTTGACACGGTCGTTAGTGTTTTACACAAGGCGTTTTGAAAAATTTTGATCTACTTCCGTCCGTGAAGATTGCGAATCTGTATCGCTTTCTAGTAGTAGTTAAGAACCATACAGAAAAGTAAGTACTGAAATTATTTACTTGCTACCAAGTTAAAAATGTTATATGTTTTGGAAGAAGTGAGCATACCCTTATGGTCAGAAAGAGATTGGTTGTAAAATGAAATAAATAAATAACCCCCCTCACAACAAGATGTGCTGGAAGAATATTTAACATCAATTTCGCAAATCGATATGACACTATTATTTCATGTGTGCTATCCCTTTTAAGATTAACTAGCACAGGTTTAAAATAATTTTTGTTGAACATTATCGCTGGTTCACTGGTATCTAATAAATATTAAACATGTTATAGAAAATTACCTCCACCTCTTTTTCTAAAGCTCTAGTAGCTCCCCAGCGTTCTCGAAACGTATGAATCTATTTTTGTAAGTCACCCATCCTTAGTGTCAACGAAGATGCCCAATCTCTAAACGACGCAGTTGAAGAAGTCTTATATATCGATGGGGTCAAAATTATATATAACAGCAATGAGATAACATGTACAAGAAAATAACACGTATTGCTTGAGTAAGAAAAAGATCAACATAGAAGCCAATATTCGAGTACCTTGACTCTCATTTTAATTATGACATATGTCAACTAAACAGGCCTTCTAAAATAATTTCTTGGATGGTTATCTCTTTCTTACTCAAGCATTCTATTTTGTTGTTCATGTTATCTCATTGCTGTTATATACAGTGAGAATAATGTAAGACTAGACATGGCTGAATTATGCAAAATTAAACTTAGGGACTTTATTTAATGGTACCATGGTGTTTGTAAACAAAATAACAACACAGTGACTACAGAAAAAACCGACAATTGTTACTAGCATGGGTAAATTGATTAATGTTAAAATAAAGTTGCCAATGTATAGTCTTACATTATTCACACGGTATAGATTATCTGCAAGTACTTGGTGCACACGGTAACTAGATAAAAATATGGTTTAGAATTTTAAGACAAACAAATCATCTCTGTAGCTAGTCACCATGTGTACCTAGTACCTTTTTTTTTTTCGAAAGACACCGTGCTAATCTCGGCGTGTCGGATTCACCTAAGAAGGGGACCCAGGCGCCTACCGACTTAAAAACCCCCTTCCTTAATACCATCGATCTGCTGGTACCACCTTTCGGTATAACTTCATGCAGACCGAACCCATTCTTCATCCTCGTCATTCTGTTCCCTTTATTTCTATTGCTAACTTTATATTATGCCTGTTGTTGTGCCGTTCTTTCATCAATCTCCTTTTGCGTAATAATTTCACAGATCATTTTGTTTATATCTGTCCAGTTTTCTACGCTCACCAACATTTGGTCTACCAAGTTGTCCCTGGTTAACACAACGTTTGTTTTGTTTTGGCAAGTCGTTCTTTGCCAATTCCATCTTGTGCAACCAAAGATGGTGTGCTCTGGTGTATCCACCTCATCACAGAACATGCACTGGTTGTCTTGTCTCTTTCCAATTCTGTGAAGGTAGCTTTCGAAACAGCCATGCCCGTGCAAGGCCTGGGATAAGTGGTATCCAATTTCGCCGTGGCTTCTGGTGAGCCATGGGTGTATTTGTGGGATTAGTAGTTTGGTCCACCTTCCTTGCTCTTTGTCTTCGTCCCATTCTTGCTGCCAGCTGTTTAATGTGGCCTCCCTCTCTTCGTGTAGCCTTGCCATTGAATTGTTGCCCGTTGTTCTGGCTCTTTCTCCCAGTAGTAAGTGTATTGAGATAACGCCTGCCACCACCTGGACGGCTCTCGTTGAAACCGTTCGATAGGCTCTTGCTATACGTATGGCGATCCTTCTCTGCACCCCTTCTAGCTTCTTCTTGTAGCTTTCCATACTTATACTCTCTGCCCATATTGGGGCCCCGTATAGTACAACGGAATTCACGACCGATCCCATTAATTTCCTTCGGCTAGTGTTTGGACCCGCCACGTTTGGTAAGAGGCGACTCAACGCTGTGACGGTTTTGTCTGCCTTCTCTACTGCATACTTAATGTGTTGTGCCATTCTCATATTCCTTCCTATGACTATTCCCAGGTATTTTAGGTGATTTTGGCTTCTTATATCTACTCCGGCTATTCTGGATGTCAGGGTTTCTGCCTTGTTCCGTCCTGCCAGCAGGGCCATTTCTGTCTTGTTTGGGGCAAGCTCGAGTCCCTTCCTGCCCATCCATATGTCTACGATGTCTGCTGCAGTCTCAATCTTTCTTTTGGCTTCCATTATTGTTGCGCTGCTAGTTACTAGCGCCAGATCATCGGCGTATGCGACGGTCATCGATCCCAGTGGTAGTTGTTCTTCCAGTAGAGAGTTATAGTAGACGTTCCACAATGTCGGCCCTAACACCGATCCCTGTGGGACACCACAAGTCATACTTATACTTCGAGTTTCCCCCACTATTATTGTCCTATCCTTTAGGTAGCTACATATCATCTTTCTTATGTAGGGTGAGATTTTTATTCTTTCCAAGTCCGTTATAATCCCGGCCCATGGGGCAGAATTAAATGCATTCTTGACATCGAATGTGACAAGTGTGACGTACTTTTGCTTGTGTACTCGTTTAGCCTCCTCAGCCTTGTCTAGCACTTTCTTTATGGCGTCGATCGTCGCGCATCCCTTTCTAAAACCGTATTGTGTGTTTGTCAGGCAGTCCTTTTCCTCTAGCTCGTCTTCTAATCTTTTGTTAATAAGTTGTTCTAATAACTTAGCCATGATGTTCAGTAAACAGATTGGTCTATAGGTCCTCTTGGCACCCTCCTTATGTGGTTTGGGTATGAAGACTAGCCTTCCTACTTTCCATTCTTTGGGGAAGTCTCCTTTTCTAATAATGTTATCCAGCGTTTCTTTTATTATGTGCAGGTTTTTCTGGGTAATATCTTTTATCGCCTCCGGAGGAATGCCATCCGACCCGGCTGCTTTGCCTGGTTTTATTTTATCTATAGCCTGTATTAGCTCTTTTTCCGTTAGTCTCGGTATTTCATCTTGGTGGACTTCTATTGGTGGCTATGCTTTCACCGTGCTTCTTGGGAACAGTTCTTCAGCTAAAATCAGTTTTTCATCGTCTGACCACTCTACCGGCGATGCCAGTGCCAGCTTTCCGGTGACTATGCGGTATCCCATCCCCCACGGGTCTCCATTTACTTCCTCGCACAGTCTGCTCCATGCCCTTTCTTTAGATTTCTTTATCTCCTTCTTTAGAGTGTTTCTTGCTATTTTATAACTGTTCCTTGTGGCTACCTTACTTTCCTCTGTGTTAATCGGATTATGGTTGGCTCTTGTCATAGCTCTTCTTTTCTTAATACAATCTTCTCTTGCTGCTTTAATTGATTCGTTCCACCAATGTACCGCTCTCCGAGCATTTGATATTTTCCTTTTCGTCAGAGCTACGTTGCATGCTTTAGTCAATACCTTCATTAGGTCTTCAGCCGTGTAGCCATATGCATCGTTCTCTAGTTCTTGTTTCGTTACCTCGCAGAGGCGTGGCTCGCGTTCTTTTGTATATTTCCATCCTTTCGTTCTCCGTTTTTGGGTGAGGCTTCTGTTATGTATGCTTTTCCTGCGTTGGACTTGTATATGTATGTTATGGTGGAAACTCATGTTCTCTTCTTCACCTATTCTCTATTCTTGCATCATTATTATCATGTCTCTTGAGCAGAACGTTATATCAATATGGGACGTTCCCCCATTTCTCTCGAAAGTAGGCCTGGCCCCATGATTTAAAATGCATAAGTCTTTCCCACTTATCCACTCACTAAGAATTCTTCCTCTTTCGGTTTCGTGTGTGGCTCCCCAGCAGTGGGACTTAGCATTGAAGTCTCCCCCAATAATAAGTCTTCGGTTATGGTTATTATCGTTCACACAATCGTCTAGTTCGTTAAGAAACTCTTGGAATCTGTCGAGATCTACATTTGGGGAGATATAGCATGAATATATAGTGGTGTACCTAGTACCTGCAGATCATCTGTATAATTAAGGCCCCATCCGTATATTGCTTATCAGGCATATTAGATGCCCCATGTGTAATTCTAATTATTTCTAGTTCTAACGCAATAATAAATAAACAAAACTATCGTAAAAGTGGCATGTATGCAACACCACAAAAGAGATTTTCGTTTAATCCGGCCATTTTCACTTAGAATGAGCGGGTTTAGTAGCTTCTGATCTAAATTTAAGTAACTTTTCCAGGTACGAATTTGGTTACTAGTATTTACGAAATTGCGCCAAATCACGATGAAAGTTAATAGAAACTCCAGGTGTACTTGAAACATGTGCAGATGTCAATTAAGTGAGTTTTCGTAATAGTATGCTATTAAAGCTTTGTTGCCCAAAACCATAGTACTACTTAAGGTTAAAACGAGAACGAGACGATCCCTAATAGTTGTCTTGTTTCTAGCGGTTGAAATGCGTCGTTTTCCCGGTGGTCCACTTATGTCATATGCATCCCGACCGAGAATTTTTCAAAATTGTAAGAAATGAACATTGCATCTAAAGCTGCCGAAAGCGCTTGTTGTTGCAACATATTGTCAAATACCTTTCACACGATAACTTTGACAATACTGATGTTACAAAAAGCAAAACCGTGACTGAAGGTGTGTAGCCCGTTTGGTGACCAATTAAAGTAATGGGAGCATAATATAATATTATAAATGAACACAAAAATAAGGTCCTGCATAATGATATTAGTGGGTAGTAAGCAAACACGATTTTATTTAATTTAGCAAGGGCTGACCAATTCTTATGTGCAACATTTACCATTTGTACAGTAACTACTGATAGACTTAATGGATATGAACATTATTGTTTTTATATACAGTTTGGCGTTAAAGCATACACAAAGATAGTGTGTATTCAATTTTACCTGAAAAATTTGGCAATGAAAAAGTTTGTTCCAAATTGGTGTCTTGACAATTGACAAAATTTTCACCAATTCAATACTTCTATGTAGAATAGATAAACGGAATCGCAGAATATTACGCTGCATTATTGGATGGTTTGAAAGAAGTAAGTAACAAGACAGCTATGAAAAGGGAAAGGTTCAATTGTTTGCTGCATTTTAGAGTATGGTATTACGTAGCGAATTTTAGCAGGTCCAATCGCGCCCAGAAGTGCTCTAAGAAGACCTAATTAACTTCGGCGAAGATTGGCGGCCCCAGGCAGACTATGAATTGCGCTGAAGGCGCATCAACTAAATAAAAATAAGCTGTAATTACATGTCGATACATTTTGGCAAGCCCAAGCTAGCCTAAAGATGTTTTGAAGATTTTTTAGCTAAATATAACATTGAAAAATCAATGTTATAACTTCAATTTGACATCGTTAGGTAGATCAAGCAACATAAGTACGTACGAACTTAACTAAATGCAGGTAGAAGCCAACACAAGCAGGTGCTTAAGTTCCAAGCAGTTCCAATTATGCTGGAAGAGGTTAGCGGTCAATCCTCTGCCAGGCCAAAACAATTTCTGCTGATAGAAGTGCGCTCGAGATAAAGAGTCGTCCAGATTCCGGCTATACAAGCCGCTAGGATGGCTGGGTGACAACCCAATTATCTGACGGTATATCCAACGCTCTCAAAATTATGTACTTTTGGGCCATAGCATTATAGCCGATGGAAATCGAAATGTCAAGATGGGGAAACCCTGGCACAATTGCCACAAAAAGGGATATCACTTGAAAAACTGTAGTAATAAACGTGCATGCTACTTGTGAATGGCGATATAAAGCCCGATGTACAGAATTTTGGTAGAGCAAAAACTAAGGATGAAGAGCGCAACTTTCCTACCTTAACAATGCAAATTACGACAAGTCAACCTAGACAGGTACAAAAAGTTGATGGACCTCCTCAGACAACTCTGTCACATGGAACGCAGGCATCGCATTAGTAACTGAACCAAACCGACCAAGTATAGCAAAAAGTGGATTCGGAATCAGAACAACGACGGATTAATATACAGTCCTCAGAATTACGAGTAAATTACGTAAAGCGAAGAACGGAACTGGTTTTGTGTGGATTGACAGTGAGCATATAGCTATATACTCCTATTATATTATCGCCAATTGTTACCAGAGAGCGAGTTGAACAGTATCTGATAAACATAAGGGAGAACATGAACACATACTCACACCAAAAGTAGTACTTATAGCAAAAGACTTTAACGCCAACAGTGGAGCTGGGCTTTCCATCAGAAGATAGAAGAGGAAGAATGCTAGCGAAGTGCATTAGCGAAAGATATTTCTGTATCTAAAACCAAAGGGAGAGATCGACGATAGGGGGGCACAATAGGAGGACATTTACATAAACATCACAATCTGTTCTCCGAATATCGAAAGCTACGTCGATATGTGGAAAGTGAGAGAATCAGAAGGACTGACCACCAAAGATAAAGTACACGTTCTACTATAAAAAAAGCTGACCAGAAAAACTCAGGTGACTAGTAGAAAAGAATGCGTCTTGAAGAAAGAACTAGACGAGCAGCTAAGTGAACAAGTTATCAGCGATACGTCGCACCTAAATTAGAACTTGTGGTGTATGAATCACAACTGTGTACACTCAAGTTTTCTTAAGGAATAGATGGTAGTTTTGTAAGCAGTAAGGTACTGACTTAAAGCTCTATACAGTCGAATCTAGTATCATTTCATTGTATCGTTGTGCGTAGTGAATAATTAAGAATCTTTCAAAGATCTGCGTTTGATTATTACAACATAAAGAAGCTACAAACATAACACAAATATACCACCAAAGAGTTAATGGAAGCCATAGATAAGGCGTGTGTAATGCTGTCCCCGGAAAGAAGACAACCCGGGAAACATACGGGTGGAACCAGAAAATACAAAAACTCCTCTGAAAGTGCCTAAAAGCAAGAAGAAAAGCACTAATACTGCCCAAGGCAGTGAGGAAGTAACCCAAGGAAGATATAAGAGTGTAAATAAAGCAATAAAAGTGTCAAAGAAACAAACATTGCGGAAACTATGTGAAGAAATAGCTGAAAAAGGTAGGGCGCTGTCTACAAAACCGTCACAAGAAAATTAGAGCTACGTTCTCCCTAAAGACTCACAGATGAACGCCAAAGAAAGGTGGCATTGGAACTATTCCCCTGATATCAAATAACCGAGCAGCATAAATTTAAATCAATAATGAGAAAATTACACTCTTCACTGACGAAGACATAACAGAATGAGCAAGGTGAATCAAAATGGGAAAGGCAGCAGTCCCTTAAAAGTTGGTAAATACGGAGCAACTAATTAATACACGGCTTATCCAAGATACTGAATCGAAAGAGGACCTCGCAAAAACCCAGTACGGTTTTAAAAAGAGATTCAAATCCATCCATGGCACAGCATTTGTAAACGAATTGAAGCGTAGACAAGGGCACCATAGTTGATTAGTCTAGTAAGCAGTTATCTGGAACACAGAGAGATCCTAGTCGAAGAGGACTTTAAAATGAAGATAACATGTGGTGTACCGTAGCTCTCAGTACTGGCGCCGATGCTTTGGAACATTTGTTACAACGGCGTGCTAAAGAGGGAGATTCCAGAAGGAGTGGTGCTGTTGGGGAATGCGGACAACCTGATAACTAAGAGGGCATAGAAGAGAGGACACAGTTTGACATAAGTATTGAATTCTGGATGGACAAAGAGGGCCTACAACTTACTCATCAAATAACGAAGGTAGTGGTGCTGACGGGACGAAGCATTTTGAAATCTGTCACACTCAAAACTTGAGATTTGGAGATAAATAGCCAACGATATAATAAATACCTGGAACGAAGCTGGGAAGGAATATGAACATGGGCTTCCACGTACAAAGTTGGCGGACAAAGCACAAACAGAGACGAATACTAACCAGGTCATATGAGAGAGAGGAAAACAAAATATTAAGGTGAGATATCATAAGACAGAAGACACACCGGGATTGACAGGACAATAAAATTTTCTTTACCGATGGAATTATTGGTACAACAACTCTTACTTACCGTTACACACAAGTATTTAGTGCAGTACTATTGCAACCAATCATTCAATTTTACTGCGGAAAAATAACATCACGTTATTCTTGCACATCCAATGCCGCATCTATGTGGTACTATATAAACGTTTTGTTTTTAATTTCTGAAAGTTGTTGAATCAAAAATTACTCGACCTTACAAGGAGTGCCGAGATAAGACAGAATACACTCTGAGATTGGTAGGAAGAATGGTACCAGGAGAGAGGTACTGCAACATGAACGAGAAACTGATACCGATCACAGGCCCTTGGATCTCAAGAAAGCACGGAAAGGTGGGGTATTACCTGGCTTAGCTCCTAATTGGACATGCTTTCACACTTACCTATAACGCATGAAGCTCCGGCGGTGGCAGTAACAGGTACCTGTATAGCGCAGATGTTGATACTCCAGTGCACAAGCTTTTCCACTTCCAAGGATGAGATAGGACAGACGGATATACACACTCGAAATCAGCCCAGAGTTAGCAACCGACAATATTATTGAGCGAATGTTAGAAATTGCAATAAAATGCATAGGTACTAGAACTAAAAGAACAGAAAAAGTAGAAGAACAAGAACCTACGAAAGACCATCAGTAAACAGACTGGATAACCAGAGTACGACGGAATTGACAATCCTAGATTTTCATACCCTTTTGTTACCATGCGGATGAAGCCTCGGTTACTTCATCGCCATCCAAGCACCTCCAGAAAACGACGTCGACTTCTTTTCCAAGAATCAGCAATAGTGCGTAGATAGGGATTGCGTTAAATCATTGTGAAATATAAGATTCCATGGTCAAATAAAATTTTGCGTTTTGACTACCGATTATGGCTGAACTATTCCAAAAGCCACTAACGGAAACATAAATTTGTCGCTTTCGTATTTTCATTGAAATATCACATTTTTTACAATACTCACATGTTTTCGCAGAGAAGCGCAAGCCCATACATAGGCTACTGTATACATCATCAAGTAACTGACACCAAAGGCATAAGGAACAATGACTGGCGAATAATAGATTAAAATTCTATGCTGTGTTAATACAAATCCAATTAAATTACTCCCTATATGTATCACCAGAGGAACGGAGTACTTTCTATTAAATACTGTTATTGTTTGCTCAATCTCCAAAGAAATTTTGCAAAGGTTGCAATCAACTGTAACTAGGTTCTGTACAGAGCTAGTTCTGATGATTTTAATGCAATCTTCTAAGCATCTTATACGATATGATATTCGATATGTCCAGCTTTGAACCGTACTACATAAATAACATTTGCATACGGTTGTTATTATGAATAACAGGGCAGCCCATTCGTTAACACGGCCGATTACTGAAAAGAATAACGCAAAGAGGATAATCATGAATACTGCGTTTATATACGACCAAATGGTGATGCAGCGGTTAACACGTTTACTGTCTGTTGCCATTTTTAGGCTGTGTAAATTCTTATCAACACGGCTGAGATGATGGCAAATTTGATATCTTCTTGAAGAAGTAAGTATGTTGTTAGTTATTACTATTATTATATTCAAGATATCTGCCATTAATTGCAGCAACTGAACGTCGTAAACAAGTTGGTGCCGATAGATTTTTAACTTGTGATATTTCCAGCTTACTCCAACTACTATAATTAAAATCACAATAGAAAGTACTATTTCCATTATCTTCAATTTCTGCGAAAGGGTTGTCATTCCTAAATATTTATCGAACGTGTAAGAAATATGACTGACCACCGACAAATCGCTTGCTTTAAATGTACCTTGAAAATGATGCAGATTGACACGAAAAATAAAAACTGCTCATATACTTAAGGAGATTGTATGCGGGAGTTATAAATGAAATTATAAACTAGATAGTGTTATTTCTGCTTAACAATGTGGCCACTATTTTGTAGTGAATTAAAATAATTACATAGATAACATTCATGCTGTTTATTGGGTATTTCGTCGGTGTGAAGCAGTTTTCCTTGTTTATTTTTAATTGTAATTGTGTATTGTTCTTGGAAACGTTTGATTTTTAATCATTTTCATTTTTTTCAATACAGCAGGTGCCAGCTCAGCACAACGTGCTATCCATGGTAGTGTGAGTGTAAACATTTAACATTTAAATCACTAATGAGGTTACAGGACTCTGACACTAATTTAATAGTTTATTGGGTGTTCCTAGTTTATACACAATATATATCACTTGCTAGTTTCTTTTTTTGTTTTTTGCAATTGTTGCACAGTTAACAGAGTTATTCATTATCACTATTTATGATATCTGCTGGTAGCTTTCTTTTTAGCCTGGTATGTATGTGTGTTTTTCCTATGTTTTAGTGTGCACAGGTCAATATTTTGATAAAATTTCTTGGCTGTTTTAGTTAAGAATTCCTCAATAGGGGGTATACCAGTTTCTCTTCTTAGTTGCGTATTTTTAACATACCAATCGGCGTTGGTGATCATGCGTAGTACCTTGTTTTGTAGAATTTATATTTTATTTATGTATATTTGGATGCGGCACACCACATGAGCGATAAATTAATATTCCACATTGCAGTTTGAGTGGCGACTTTTTGTTTATGATTGGATAGAGCATGTTTAGTCTAGCATACGCCTCCGACAGTTTTTTATTTACATGAAAACACCTGGTAAGTTTTCTATCTAAATTTTAATTTTATGAGATGCCCCAATAACCAATAAACATAATGAATTATATCATATATCACAAAGAGGTTTCAGAGATTATAGATAACTTTGTTTAGAGACGGTTGCTGAAAGTCCGGCTATACTTGAGCCTCCGAACAGATAGAGTGGAGCAGGCAACCTCAATAACATATTACAAAGGTTACTAAAAGAAACAGAGATGGCGACCGTTATAATTAGAACTAATTTCATTTGACATGCCCCACGCTATCTGTTCGGCGGCTCAAGTATAGTACACATTGCTGCTATCAAATATTTAATCAAGTAAATACTGTTTCTTTCAATTTAATTGTGATCGTCGTATAATAGTTTATCTTTGTTCAGAAGGGCATTCTAATGGACTTGCTTAAATTTAAATAGTTGAAAGTTGTTTAACCAATATATTCAAACTACGTTCACCATACTTGATTTGGGATAATTTTAGGAAATATATGTAACATTTACTTTCTTACTTGTAATTATTGCGGCTGTAAGGATTTGAAGCAGTTTTTGGATAGGAACAGTATCGAACGCTTTCTCCAGGTCTATATAAAAATTAAATGGGTATCTAAGTTCTTTAGTTTCATCTTTTGTAGTATTTGTTTTAGGGACTAAGTGTTAACCACCATTATATACACACTATCAGGGAAATGTATAAAGATCAGACAAATGTTATTAAGATCTCGAACAAAATCTCAGATCCATTTAAAACAAGTAGTACGGCAAGGATGCTATTTGTCGCCCACCTTGTTTAAAATATACTTAGAATACATCTTAACGCGCCGTTACTCGCTATATGAAAGTTTCTCTCACATTTTTAGTAAAGCTGGCCTATCTTCCATAAGAAGCGGTGGGGGTCTTTGTCCGCTCAGGTATGCTTCTGACTGACCTTCAAGAACAGTCTGCCACAAGGGTTCGAAGCGTGTGCACGTAGTATCTGATTTCAGTGCGTTTATTTAGATACGCGCAGCAAGTGTGAGAGTTTCTTTCATCGCGCGAGTATCCGTGTTATATATTGTTCAACATGAGTCGTGGTAGGAAGATGGTTGAAATGGCTTTACTGAAAGCTGCACAGCAAGCCAATAAAGGTAGAAATCTTTGTTTTTATTGAATTCAGGCGGTTCCTATCACTTTAGCTTACCTAATAGCTGTCTTGCTAACATTTGTTGAAATTTTCGTTTACAGAACTATAGTCAAACATAATTCTAGAAGAACTGAGCCCTGATGAACAGCTGCTTGATCCAGACAGCGATGCTGAATGTGAGCATAAACATGAAAACAGCGACACAAAACAATCTAATTACTCCGAAGATTCTGATGATACACCACCTGAGCCCCAGGACCTTTCAGGTATTCCTGTTTGTTTTGGAAGAGACAAAATGACTAGATGGTTGAGACATGTCCTTATAACATCTGGAAAGACGCCACAACGAAATATAGTTACACAGCTCCCAGGTATCAAAGCTACAGCTCGCAATGCAACCTCACCTGTAGAATGTTGGAGGCTATTTTTTCCTGAGGAGGTAATTCATGAGATAGTGCGTCATACGAACAAGTACCTGCATGCGGTTCGTCAAAACTATACCCGTGAAAGGGACTGCCCAAATCCTAGTTTCGATGAAGTAAATGCCCCCTTAGGTCTGCTGTATTTAGCCGGCATAAAGAAAGCCCAGCATCTGAATTTACATGAAATGTGGGTTGATGATGGTACGGCGCCAGAATGTTTCAGGGCAACAATGTCTCGTAAACGGTTTTATCAGCTCTTGTGTGCACTGAGATTCGATGACATTCACAGTAGAGATGGTCGCATAAATGTTGACAATTTTACCAAAGTCAGAGATATCTTTGAAGGATTTGTGCAACGAAGTAAGGACAACTACCACGTTGGCGAAT
Organism: Agriotes lineatus; assembly: GCA_940337035.1. Taxonomy (NCBI): domain Eukaryota; kingdom Metazoa; phylum Arthropoda; class Insecta; order Coleoptera; family Elateridae; genus Agriotes; species Agriotes lineatus. The sequence goes on from CALNHX010007973.1 coordinate 56,865, forward strand.
ACGTTACTATAGACGAAATGCTCGATGCTTTCCGTGGAAGATGTAAGTTCCGGCAATACATTGCTAACAAACCCGCAAAATACGGGATAAAAATTTATGCTTTGGTGGACTCACGAACATTTTACACCCACAATTTAGAGATGTATTGCGGAAAACAACCGACGGGGCCTTATGTTGTAGACAACAGTGCTGCTGCCGTAGTCATGCGATTAGCTGAACCTATTTTGAATAAAGGAATAAACATAACTATGGATAATTTTTTTACTTCGGTGCCTTTGGCTTCAAGCCTTCTCAGAAATCATCGAACAACAATCGTAGGAACACTTAGAAAAAATAAAAGGGAAATTTATCCGAAAATGACAAATGTGAAGGAACTTAGTGATGGTATCATATGTGCCGAAGAAGAATAAAAACGTCTTGTTGTTGTCAACTATGCATGACGACGATACCATCGACCCAGAAAGTGAACAGCAAATGAAACCTGAGGTAATTACCTTTTACAATATTACAAAGGGTGCTGTTGACGTTGTCGACGAAATGAAGACACTTTATTCCGTGGCACATGTTAGCTGCAGGTGGCCACTAACAATATTTTTTTCTATGATGAATATTGCTGGAATTAATAGCTACATTATTCACAAAACCAATAACGCTCAGTTTATTGAGAAGAGGCGTTGTTATCTAAAGGAACTTGCGCTGCAGCTAATGAAATCTCATCTTATAAACAGATCAGGGATAACCAATTTATCGTTGACATTGCGAACATCGATAAAAAAATTGGCGGGAGTAACCGAAAATCTATCAGCTGAAAATAAAGATGTGCAAGCGAAAGTCTGTCAGGTCTGCCCAAGGCGAAAAAACAGAGCAACCAAGAAAAGATGCCAAAAGTGCTCCCGGCCAATCTGCACCGAACACACTATATTTTCGTGCGCTAGCTGTGCTGCACCCACTGTTTCTGAAGACGAGGAGTGAGAAAAACACATGTTTAATTGTCACTCTTATCCTTTTGCTTTGTTTTACATTACCTAAGTGTAATTTCGGTTCGCCAAACCAAAGAATGGAGACTTAGTTTCACTCACCAGCTTTTTTCAACCATATGTTCCTTTTGATATATTATGTTTTTGTATTATGCATTTTATTTTTCGTATTTCTACGGTTTCTTTTTTTTTATGTTGTGTTATGTTATGAATCTCGTGGCTTAAGTTATCAAAAATGCCTGTTTATTTTAAGTTATCGGTTTCTATACAACCAAAGTTAGTCTTTTATGTTTACGCTATACTTTATTATACTTTTTTGTGAAATAGTAAATGTCTTTTTATTTCTGTGTTTACTTGAATATTATGAATAAAAGTCAAATAGACGTCTGGGTGCAATGACATTCCAATAAGTAGATAAGTTAGACTATAAATCAGAGATTTCTGAAACGTGAGAGAAATTCTCACGCGCGAGTATCGGCGTAACTCTTAATGTAGCGAGCAACGCCGGGTTAAAGGAATGGAAAACAAAATGCAGATATATGGGTCTACTAATAGAAGACGATTACGTATATTCCTTATTATTTGCAGATGATCAAGTGATAATGGCGGGTGATGAATACGACATAAAATATATGATGCGAAAGCTGGTAGACACCTATGAAGCAAATGGTCTGAAAATCGATTATAAAAAAATCAAATATCTAACCACAAAAGACCATGGAAACGATCTGAAAATATACGGAAATACAATCATAAGATATGATGACCTTAAATACTTAGGGAGGATAATATCATCAGAAGCAAATTCAAAAAAAGATAGCACGAGCAGGATGGGACAGGCTGGACAAGCTATACAAAGACTAAATTCGTTACTGTGGTCAAAAAGCATGTATAATAACACGAAAGTTGGAATCTATAACAGTATAGTGCAAAGTATACTAATATACGGCTCGGAGACTTGGGAACTGTCCAAAAGGCATAGACAACAAATAAATGCAGTCGAAATGGATATCCTTCGAAGAGGATGTAGAGTGTCGAGGCTAGAACACGTAACGAAGGCGGCCTACTTCATCGTATAAGTCGCATTTCTTGATCAATTTCTTTAGGTCGAGCTGCAATATCTTGATTCAATTAGCAATTGTAAATATGTTACGGTCTTAAACTGTCTTTACGACACCGCACCGGCTCATACAACAACCAAACGGCCGGCGCCCGCGAAATGCTACAAAATTGGGACGAAAGTTCTGCTAGGCCGCTACCCATGCCGCAACAAGATAAGCCGGCTAAGCAATCAGTGGAGCTAGGGCGGGTTCTTTACGAGATCACCTAAGGGCAACGGCCAGAGGGGCGGCACATAACGGTAAAAATAAATAGGGCGCCACCAAGCCTGTCTTAACCCGAATAACCGGGCCTGGGCGGTTAGATGGGACGAAAAGTACACCGGGCACTACTTCATGAAGGTACTCGAGGGGTATCGAGCTCAGATTACAAATTCGAGAAATAGATACTTGGGTTACTCATTCGGGTCTGTAAGGCCACTGCGAGGGGGAAGGCGCTGTCAAACTTACCTGCACACTACAACACTTAAATTCCGTCGTACATCAATCTTGACATTAGCTGTTAAATCTGGAAAGAGCATGCAGAAGTCATATTCAATAATAAACCTCGTAATCACATAAACATCTATTGACTGAAGGATACAGCACAAACCCCTAAGGGCAACGATTACGTCGCCTTGATTACACGCAGGACCTAGTCTAATGCCCCCAGCTGGAGATAGCGCTCTAATACTAACGCACACATAATTAACAAAATGGCCAATGCCAATACAGTAGGCTCAGGTGACCCGTTAAACAATCTGCCGAAAGTTACTGACTCAACGTGTATACTACAGAGGGTCGAGGCCCATTACTTTACTGCGACAGTGTCGCGGGGTGAAGCCAAGCACAGAATAAATGGTTAATTATCGGTAAGGTGCCCAAAACACAAAGATTGGCAGAAAAATATATCCCTTAACTGGTCGTACCCAAAGTAAAGGTTCAAATATTACAAACACAAGCGGTCGGGGCGCATAGATTTTCCACACAGAGATAGTTCATTGCCGGTCAGGTACAAGCAAAATTTGATTGCAAGTAAACAACGATCAAAGTCCTTCGTTCACAAACGCAACTTCGCGTAATTACGTCACGCACTGAACAGCTGACTGATTTCGCATACGGATGATCGATACGCCGTTATTCACAATAGCAATCTCCCTTGATAAATTGCTGCGCCCAGAGCACTATTTAATTTACTTCTTTAAGGATCGTAGAAATACATGGATTTACAGCCAGTTCTAATGCAAATTTGTGTCAACCACCGAGCAAGCGTTAGCGGTGATTCACAGACGGGCACAACGCCGTGGTTTACAACAATAGCGGCCCAATTATCAGCAACATGCCCAGCGATTGATTAAACTCGCCACTGGTGATCCGAAATGCGTCAATTCAGTTAGTTAGCCTGCTCGTGGGCTGCATGCAAGCTAATTCAGTACTCTGCAGCTACAAGTTATGACACATCGGCGATTACACACACATGCTAATAAGTTCTGTCCGAACGCAAAATGGTTACTATTTTACATAACATTTACAAATGGTACCTGTGTTTGGACGTTGTCTGAGCGGTAAGGTGCGGCACATTAGCAACTCCCTGAGTTGGCTGCGGGGGTGTGATACGAGAGCATTTCCTTGGAACAACGAATCCACCGAATGATGGCGTTTTTTTTTACAACTTGGTCACCCACATGTAACCGGGTATAACGATGAGATTAAAGGCGGGCTGCATGTCCTGCTGGAAAATCCCCAAAGGTAACGGGGATCAAAGATCGCCTTTGCACAACATTGCGGGACGTAACCCTTCAGAAGCACCAAGAAAGGGACACCTCAAACACGTGCGACACACACAAGAGCTCACTGCCGACGACCTCTTTGCTTGCAGAAACATGCGAACGTCTACCGGCCGCGTGGGTACGCGGATCTTCGGCCAATCAAGAGGCGTAAGCTTCGGCGGTAAAGTCTGGATTTAGCGCGCCAGCGGTGATAGAGCGTGGCCCAAAAGAAACAAAGCAAAGCAGCCCCGTCGGTATACAGGGTGATCAGAATCAAATGAGCAAGGAATGAGCTTGCGCTTGTGAGTTTTTGTTATGAAAGTTAAAAAAATGTTGGAATCAGATTTGAAGTACAGATAGGCTGTACAGGCAGCTTAGATAATCAGCTAGGTGGCTGAAGGCTGCAAAATGGCTTAACAAATATATTTTTATGTGTATGTACTGCCTTTGCTGAATTAACAAAATAAGCAAAATAACATAGAAGTTTAACTTAAAATAATGTGTGAATACTGAATTTGTATGTGATTAAGCTTAATACAGTTATAACATGCTCTATGTTCGTTTTCAATGTGAATGAGTGTAGGCCACAATTGTCATTATAAGAGGGTTTGGCGTAGGCTTCATGTTCACAGAACTTACTCCAAACCTAACCACATTAAACAACCCCTCAACAAGACGTCAGTAACTACCAAACGTATTAACCTGGTCCTCTCAATCAACAAACTACGTTTTCAGATACAAATCTTAGATATTTTAAGCGAAAATACTGAACGAAAGTGTCACACAATAATAATATAAATAATGCACATATTTATAAAATGTCAGCAAATATACCGGGTGTCTACTTTCAAACTGGAACATAGGGATTTAGCATTGTATTTAACAGTATCATGAATTCCTGCTCGGTAATTCAACCTACAGAAAATGTTTTGGTATCCATGGAAAGAGAAAATTATTGCGCATCTAATGGTATCAAAAATGTAATTATTTTTGTCAATTTTCATTGAATAATATTAATCAAAGGTTTTCATGTTTTTTAAATATGAGTTGCCTTGACTTAAAAACAGTTGACAGCTATACTCAAATAATTTTTTATTTGATGACATTCATAGTTAGTTCAGTAGTTTTTACTTTATAAAATCAACGATTACTCGAACGAAGAAGAAGTTTTTATGAATATAACTTTATTAGCATTATTCCTATACATAAACATTTTCACAATTAATAAAAAATCATTCTTATGGTTAAAAGATACCTCTAACAGTGGGATTAGTTTGCGGAGAGTGAGAGATTTGTTTCAATGCAGGACCTATCTCATTAATCAAAAGTGTTCGAATTTAAATTTCCAATAATTTCAAACGGTCCGATAATTTTGTTATTATAAATCCCAGCTCAAATATTAAGTTTTTGAGGGTATTGGGTTGTTATGCACAGATTCATTCTTGGTTTTTCTTGAGTCCAATATCTAGTATTTTGCACATTGGATTCGTTGTTTAAAGTAAAAGTACATTCGTCCGTGAAAAATACTGACGATCTTGACTGGCACGTTCTTGCATTCCTTCACAAAATACATTTAAACTTTCTTCGTCTGGTTCCAATATTTCCTGATGACATTGTGGTTTGTATGGATGATATCTGTGCTTCTTTAATGTCTTAGATACTGCCAAAATTTGACACATTTAATTCACGACCAATTTGTCTTGTGCTGTATTTTGGGTCAATATTGATCAATTTCAAAACACCTTCCAATTCCTCGCCATCTGCATCAATAATTTTGCGATTACCTTTATTAACATACATTATTGAAATTTTTATGAAAGCCAAAATTAAATAATAAACATTAACCACCTATAGCTCCTGATTCTACTGAAATGTTAGCAGTTTTTTCAAATTTCCGGATATATCTGTGTATTGTAGATTCAAACGGTATTGGACTGTTATAAAATTTTACGGAAAACAAATCTGTTACTCTATGCAAACTAACCCCACTGTAATATGTTTTTACGATAGAAACTCTCTCTTCGTTCGAGTAATCGTTCATTTTATAAAGTAAAAACTACTGAACTAACTCTGAATGTCATCAAATAATAAACTAATTTGATTATAGCTGTCAACTTGAAACAGTCGAGGCAACTCATATTTAAAAAACATGAAAACGTTTGATTAAAATTGACAGAAATAATTTGATTTTTGATACCATTAGATGCGCAATAATTTTCTATTTCTATTGATACTAGAACAGTTTCTGTAGGTTGAATTGGGGAGCAGCAATCCATAAAACTGTTAAAAACAATGTTAAATCCCTATGTTCCAGTTTGAAAGTGGACACCCGGTAGATCTGACACTGACGACCACCTCGGAGTAGTTCTCCTCTTCACTAATAATAGGTAATATAAAACGTCTGGTTATCACAATGCAGGTTATCTCAAATAGTTTAATATTAATAAAGAATGTTTTATACAGATTTTCAGGTATGCATGAAAACCAGAGAAAGTACATGTCATGCATGTTATGACCAATTTCAATTAGAAGGTTGAGAAGAAAGAAGAACGTGAAATAGAATGATTCAAAAAGTCGACAGGTATTTCACAACTTACATTTTAGAAAACAAGTATAAACATTTTCAAAAATGACAAAACATAAACTGAGCGTAGCAGCAGCACTAGAAATGCTTATCTAGTACTCAAGTGGACACAAAAAATATGTAGGAAAACGGGAAAATAAGTCACAACACTATAAAGGACGAGACTAACATAAGACACAGAAGAATACAACAGATAAGTAAAACGAAAACGTAATCCCGAAAAACATGAGAGCATAGATGATTTCGGAGGCTTTCACGGCCATAGCCATTAAGTAACAAACGACTTCCGGGATTGGACCGTGTCATTATTGAGGTTGCAAAACTCAACATTTCTCCCACTTTCGTAAAGGGATTCACCAGAAGAAAAAGCAAACCAGCACGGTAACTCAACGTGTAAACCACACCAGAGGTGAAACCCTTCTGACAGAAGGTGGTTTAAACGATGAGTTGCTATGCTCACGAAATGTTGAGTTCTTCGACGTCAATAATGTCAAAGTCCAATCCCGGAAGTTGTTTGTTACTTAATGAGAGCTTAAGCAATACAAAATGCAATCGGGGACAACCTGAATATGAAAGTGGTCAGACATTAATTTTTAACTGGAAGAAATAATATTTCAAAAATACCGAACAAGCTTCAAATTTTTCTAGCAGATAAAAATGATACCTCTATTTATTGGTGATCGAGAAAACCCTCTACCAGTGAGCGAGGTGTTAGACCTCTACAAATTGTTAATCGATAAAAAACATTAATGAGTAGTAAGTTAGACTCATATAAACTGGTTATACAGACAGACTTACGTCGGCACATGGACTTCTGCGTAAGGCCAACATCATGAATACATAATTAAAATACAACAATGAACGTCAAACTTTATGAGAAACTGCCGACAAGCATAGTAAAATGTGAAAAATCTCTTCGCTGGGGTGGTACATTTAGCTAAAGCTTTTACATTAATCTGTACAGGATGTTTGAAGAATAATGGGACTACCTCAGTCATACAAGCTAGGGTGATTATTCGATACTTATGAGCAACGGCCTAAAATACCTCTATTATAACTGAACAGGGTCTTCTTTGTTAATGTTAATCAAGGGAACAATAAAAAGGCTTGAAGATTTTGATATGTAGATCTAATGGCGAATGTCTCGTACTTCCTGAGTCGGTAGGGTATAAAACAAGAAAGTGCTTGAAAAAATGTGTAATGTGTAAGATTAATGCGTAGATGCCACACAAATTTCAGTATCTTGGACATTATGTGATATACGATATATATTCGAAGTACTTGCTATAGTTGATGCTACAAGGCAAAATTGACGGACGGGGCCGACCAGGTCAAAGGCGCATGTCTTGAGTAAAAACTTAATTAATTATGGTTTCTTATTAGTCCAACTACACAGAAGAGCAATATCAAGGTTAAGAATCGTAAGCAACCTTTCCCGAAGAGTCATAAGGTGGGAAGGGGAGTGGCACTGCGAGAAGAAATGTTCGGATGCGGGCGAGAGAGTTGCCATTCTAACGTATAGAGCTGTGTTTATGTACTGAGCATTGGACAGTCCGCTTGCGGATATCCTGGAAAGGATCTTGTCATATCAACTACTGTGGGATGTAATAACCAGTGTATCATGTACACTATCTAGAGCCTCTTGATGTTCTGCATCATTGAATTCACTAAGCTTTTTAGATTTACCATTTTGTATATAGACACTCTTCTAGCTTATTCGCACATGCTGTGATTTGGACGGCTATCTCGCTCTTTTACACGCATAGAAGTGAAATTTCTAGAACGAGGAGGGAGGCCGATTCTGGCTGATATATGGAGCTGTCTATAACTCGAGTACCTGTGTAAACTTACAAAAGTTATTACTTGCTTGTGTTATATGATTTATGTTCGGCTGCCATACTGTGGTAAACTTAAACTGACAATAATTTTAAGCAGTGATATTTCATTATTGTTGTTTACTTAAGGCGCCCTCAGTGTTTAAGGTTGCCAACATTTGTTGTGGTGTATTGCACTTCGATACGCAATTACGCCTTTCCTTTGTTGTATTTGGTTAAGGCGGTTTATGTACATTTCTACGGTTGCTTGAGTAGTTCCTATAATTTTCTATAACTCACAGTTTTTTTTAAAATGAGACGCTGTAGCTTGTATAAATGTCGCGACTTTCAGGTTAAAACAAAAATCAGGTAAGTTACTGCTTGAGTTGAACAGGTTTCTTGCAACAGAGGAAAACGAGGAAAACGCCTGAAACAAGGGTTTCCCACAACATTTTGTGAGGAAAATTAGCTGTATTTTCGCCTTTTTTGCCTTTCTCTCCCATTTTTAGTTCTTTTTGCTGTTCATTTGAGCTTAAATTAACAGTTTAGTTGTATAACCCAATCTTTATTCCGTTCGTTTTAAAGATTAGCGTATCCCAGCTTACTTTAGGATCATCGATTCAAGTTTACTTATGCTTCTTTTAAATTTGGCTTTTTCCCCGCATGCCAATCTGCCCTATGACATTCTGAGAATTTCACCGTTGCCTGACGGCCCATTGTTTGCGATTTTGTCGTTAATGGAAGCGAGAACTTCGCCAAGTTTTTAGGCATATTGCTGAGTTAGGATTTCATTATACTGAAACTTTTCCATGCGGTCCACATCAGTTGAACAGCGTAAGAAGCTAAGTAGCGCGTGCGCTTTTTTATTTGGTTTTAGAATCTTCTCCCGGAGGAATTCATTCTGATTCCCGCTACCGCCTTAAGAGAGTCAATAACGGTTTCGATTTTGCGTCCCCAGTTGCTCGCGCTGTTGGGACGCACTGTGAAGTACTTCGTTCAATTAACAGTGTGCTTTTCGTTGATTTTTGTGCCCTCTAAAGAAGTTGAACTGTTTCGTTTCGTTTCATGGCAACCCTCGGTGTTTCGTCAAGATATGCGTACTAGCTGCAGGGGGTTGAAATTACGCAAAGAAGTTAGTTGTGGTCGAAGGATCCTTATCGGGAAGCCGCGAGTCTTTCATCGCGCGTGAAACGGATTTAAATGGATTTTCAAAGGTACCAGTTCTATTTTAACCAGACGTGGTGTTGTATCTTGCACGTTGAACGTTGTTTTTGTCTTCTATTTATCCTGTGCGTCTTGAAGTCCTGTTTCCGCCTCCCGCAAGGAGCCTTTTAAGCATTTTCTGAATTTACCAGTTTCTGGCGACTTCGTTGGACATCAATGTTAACTTCCCTGGATTCTGCAAACCAGGTATTTGTTCCTAGTTATCAATAGTGCATTTGAAACCCTTTTGTGCGAGGCTGTTCGGAAGATGTACTTGCGTAATCTAAGCTACCGTACGATGTGCACCTAGTTT
>CALNHX010007974.1:0-66609 GCA_940337035.1 Agriotes lineatus
AGCTTATAAAATTTCTAACAATAAAGATATCATGACTTTTATTCGTAAAAGTAACTGTTTTGGAGATAATTCGACTTACAGAGTTGTAACGAATAGAAAATAGATGCACTCCTCAATGACATGTATATCTCATTGGAGTTGCGATTCCATAATTTCCTGCTTTCAGAGCCCATAAAAATAGAAAGAAACACATATATAGTACACTGTAGTCTAGATAGAGAAGGAATGTGCTCCGTAAAGTTCCCCTCCGTTGTCATAAAACCTCAAGGGACATCAGCTTGCTATTCGTGTAGGAGCATAATAGTATATTATGCTATTAGGAGCAAAAATTATACTTTATTTTGCGTGGCTGGACTGTTTATCTGCCGAGCTTGCAAGGCAGATCATTACAGCCGAGCCACATAAAGTTACTTTTGTTCCGAATAACATCTAGTATTTTTTCTTCAAACGTTTATAACAAATTATTTAAGAAATTTTAAGAAACCTGGAATTATTTTAAGGTAGAGGATTGTGTAGACTGATAAATGTAGGGTGCTTTGGAGAGCGTCACTATGACTACACTATAAACAACGTTGTGAACAAAATACGAAAAAAAATATACTTTATCTCGCCAGTCTTGCTTAAATGTAACACCCGATATAAATGACGTCAATACTTGCGACTCCACTGAAGATGTAGATCCATCACGTTTCCTGACTGAATCTATGGAAATAGAGAAGACAGCAGAAGAACAAGAAGAAGAAGAAAAAGATGATGAAGAGGAAAGCATACCAATTGAAATAAAGTCTGAAGATGAATATTAATAACTCCTGTTTTAAATCCAAAATTGATTAATGAACAAGGTCACTATAATTTTTTTTTAAATAAACATTTTTCAACTAAAACTAAACGTGGAATATGCCTACTGGGGACACCACATCACAAAAATGCACCTTGTACTCTACCTCGAAGGTGGTGTGGAAAAGAGTGCACGTTTCAACTCTGTAAATCGAATTATCTCTAAAACGGTTATTTTTACGAATAAAAGTTATCATATCTTTATTGTTAGAAATTTCATAAGCTACAAATTTCATAATCAATATTTTTTCTGTAAAAGTGACCAATAACGAGATATTCACGAAATACCGTTTTTAGTGACGTTTGCCCCCCCTTAAAATTTTTAGCGGCACTCGGATCGATGAGGGCTTTTGGCATTTTGTTTAGAACCACAATATCAAGGCTCATACCAAAATCCAGCTTTCCAGGATTTTTTCCGAAGTTTTGCTTCTCGGCACATAATTTTAAGTTTACAAATTTTGTTACTGTTTACTACATATGCACACTACTACACTTAAAATATATCTAAATGCAACAAAAGAAACAAAGAAATACAGAAATAAAAGAACACTTGCAAATGTGCCTAAAACAACAAACAGGTTTAATTCTAACCTACCGAAAATCATACCTCTCCTGCCTACCCAAAACGCAAATAATGCAGAATATGCAAGAGGCATGAGTAATACGCCGGACGTCGGTGAATACCCGTCCTAATTATCTGATATCGAGCATACGCAAGCATGTTGACATGTTCCCGGTACTTCGGCTGTGCTGGCTGTGGTCCGGGACTCGTTTTTTTGGAAAAATCCCGGGACTGGAAACCCTACCGCCATTGGAGCACTTTTGTTATATGCACATAATTATTTTACAAAGCCGAAATTGATTTATGTTTGTACATCTAGATGTAGGAAACATGTTTTATATCCGATTTGTGAACCTTTTAATCGTTCCAAACCAATACAAACTCTTGGATCTCATCTATCTTGTGGCATTGCAAAGTATTATTAATTAGATAAAAATTAATCAGAGCAGCGTTTTCGTTTGAAACACATTATTGTAATTTTAAATTATTTTTATTACTTTTTCAATGTTAACTAAAAGATCGGAATTGGTTGTATTATTATTTTTTACTCTAAGTTGCATGATGAATCAATCTCGGAAGCAATATTCACACCTTTTAAATCACCTTGCGTGTTAGCTCTATAGTTAAGATTGAGACATTAAACTAAGTAGTATTATAAGCAACTCAGTGCATGTGTCTGAGCATTCTGTTAAAACGTTGAGTACTAAATATTACACTTTCTGAAAACCAACATCCAATTACCTAATACCAAAGAGCATATAATTATATGCTCTTTGATAATACGTAGAATAACTAACACTCATACGATTAAATTAAGTCGATCTAAGGAGCAGTTAAGGATAATAATGTAAAATAAACAACCGTAACTGTATTACACTTGGATCATTAACGTGCTAATTGACTGCATGCGACAACAACTGCGGTCGTTACTTAAAATGCATTTTAATTTATTTAGGAGTAGAATGTTTGTTAATGCTTCTTAATCAATTTTTCTGATATTAACATTGTGGCAAATAATGTCCACAAAAATACTCTTACCTAATCTATAATTGAAAGTCACCAGGACTACATCCTTGTCTAATAGAAAGTTAGGTCCGTACAGTTGTGGATTACCCGTTCCGCAAGTCCAGCCACCTCCATGTATGTAGACCATTACAGGAAGCAGATCGTCCTTTGAATCCGGAAGCTTTGTAAAACAATAAAAGGGTAATATTGCAAAACCAGAATTATAAATATTTTTTGCATTTTGTAGATATAATATTTAATATGTATTTAATAATATCGATGTGACTTTGCTAATACCCAATTAAGGGAAAAAGTAGTAAAAACAGTACATGTATTATTTACCTGTGGTGTATATACATTCAGGTAAAGACAGTCCTCTTCCCCAACTACGTTGTAATAGTTTAGAAATACATTCACTTGGGGACATACTGTAGGTGGTTTTGAAGCATCCAATACATTGTTCCAATGTTTTGCTGGAATGGGAGCCTAAAAAGTATTATTGTGTCCTAATAACGGAAATGTTACAATTGCTTTTAAATTCATCAGAAGTACTGTATACAAGAGCGATTTTACAAACTTTCTATAAACGGCGACCTTAATACAAACATTTTATTTTAATTAAGCGTTCCGATAATATATGTTCTTTAGAATACTAAAAATGAAAAATGGAGCTGTAATACGTGAGTTATTCAAGTGTATTTATATAACTAATACAAAAAAGAATTATTAATACATTTTTATATTAAAATTATATTTAAGATTTAAAATGTTAATGGAGAAACTCGACTAGCTCAGAGATAGTAAAGTTCAGGACGCGTCATTCCACATGTAGGAATACGGCCTGAGATGCGGCGGTCAGGGCCGCCGAAATATCTCTTTCCGAAACCCAGTCATCTGGTACACGGGTAACGGCATGCTGGGTAATGTGGTTAGCATCACGCCTTCGACGACTGCCTTACTGTCCCTACTAACACAACCGTGGTTTCGGTACCAAATTTTTAAAGCTACTGGGTGGGCCGCCCACCAGTTGCCAGATGTGCGGATTGAACCCTTACCGCGTCACCGCAGCCGAGATCCCTAAACGCTCGACCACGTTGGCTGCGGTAGCTCAGAGATACGAGCTGTTGGTCTGAGCCTAAAAATTTGGGGGTCACTGCGATTCCTCATTCAGGCTTTGAAAACCGTGAGGCCTTAATGCTATAAACATCCTGGAGTAGAAAGAGACCGATGCCCTGTAGTGGATATGTTACAGCAAGGATGGTAATGAACTTAAATTTTATGCATTTAATTTAAAAAGTTGGTTTATGGTTTATACTCGTAATAATTTATGAATATATTGCTTTATATGATGGTTTTTTAAAATTCTAAATTAAACACTTGAACTCTACAAACAAACAAAAATCAGGTTTAGAAAATAAAAATCCAGCTATATGTGATACAAGTACTAACAAACACGAAAACGAGAAGTAAATTAAACTTAGTATCATATGAAATAATATAAAAGGAAACAACGACTAATACACAAAAATTCTGTGTATAATTACATTAAATGTTCAAATATTCCTCTTTCTGGTCTTGAGTTCTTCCCATCATTCTGATAACTTGTTGCCTAAGTAGTACTAGCAAGTAAGCATTTTTTTCACACTCTTTCAATAGTTATTGATATTGCTAGGTACGTAAGTGAATTTTATTGGGTTAGGAGATAGTTTACGGTCCGAAGCTTGTCAAACATTTGCGCCAATAGTGTATTGTCATCTTTTTTTCAGCTGTCAAAATAATTTAAATAATTATGTGTTACAATAATCAATGTCAATATATGAAGTCTCCAGGGAGCCTTTGGTCTGAGTATTCTATTCATTAATTAGTAGATACCTTCTAAGTCTAGTTTTTCAGTAATAAACCTCGTAGACTGTTACTTTATTGACCTGGTTGCGTAAGTAGAACTTTTGCGCTTAACAGCGAGTGGTTCTCGTACCTTTCGCTTACCATTATATGTGCGCTGCTAAGGTAATAATTATCATTTTGGAAGTCGGTAGTAGAAAAATTAATGTCAGTGTCATCATCGCGAATTTGATAATAAGTAATATATTATATTATGATATACACAGGGGGTTAAAAATCAGTTTTGGAAAGGATTGAGGGAATACAATAATTGAAAATAACCAAGACCTAGTTAGATTTTAACTGGGAATGTGAATAAGTATTACGCATTTTAAAAAGTAAAAGAGGAATTGTAATTGAGTAAGGTATGGCTATTCGAAAGGCAGATGGGTTCAAAAGTGGTAGTATTTTAAAGATTAACGTTTGAAATAAATGACAAGTACATAATTGTAATAGATTAAAAATTAGTAGGTGTAAATCAAATTAATATAAGATAGAGTGTAGAAAGTAAAAATATGTTATTGTTAAGCACCTTGTTTCCATTATTAGAAATAACAAATTGTGAAAACTGTAACTAAAATAATTTGGTAATTAAAAAATTAAAAATAATCCCTATTTTGTTAATAAAACTGTTTGGATGATAAAAGTGTAATCATAAAATTTGCGTGGTGAAGTATATAAGAAAATTTAAAAGTATAAGAAGAATAAAAAATATAAAACTAAGGATGAGTACAAGTATGTGGTTAAAACTAATAGCAAGCAAAATTTATCTACAAATGTGAATAACTGGAGAAGAATATAAAGTCAAGCTAATTTGAAAATTACATTTAACATCAGACATTAATTGAATTGGATTACGTCAAGCTGTTCAGTGATAAGGGAAAGTTCCAGAGGAGGACTATCAGTTAAGAGGGCACGTTCCAGGAAGTTGGCAGAGGCAGTAAAGGACGCAGGTGTTTGCAGATTTGGTCTGTTGGCTGCATGCTGTGGGAAGGTTTGAGTTGCTGATTCTGGACAGTTGGAGACGTCTTGTCTGTAAGAGGGGTATTTTTATTGCGGGAAGGTGCTTGAGAGGTTGGATCAGTAGGCAGAAAGGAGCAGGTTGATTTGCATCCTGAACGTTGTGGAGACCAATTGAAAGGTAATTACTAGAAAAAGGCAATAAAAGACTATAAAAGTGAATTAGTTATCAAAGAATTACTTACTGTGTTTATAATATTGTTGTGTACTAGTGAAACAAACTGGTATTTGTCATTTGAATTTAAAATTTGTTTTGACATTTGGTTGACGTAAGTTATTTTGACTTATGGGAATTATATTAAATAAATAAGAATATCAATTTTCAGAACTAAGCAATGTAGTTAAAGGAATCCACCCCTGAATTTCAGGAGCTATCTCGAATTATAATTATTGATATTCAAAACATAAATAGGGCAATCTTAATTTGACAACAATACAAATATAATTCAAAGAAATATGAATAAAACTACCTATACCTGAAGGTACATAGCAATGTATTTATCTATTAGAAAGATTGGATGAAACCAAATTCATACAAAATAAAAATTAGCCAGCTTTGCCTTTCGTTAAATAATGGCAAGATTAGATATCGAATGCAACTTTGAAGTTGCGAGTACAATGAATTGCGTCAAATTATTTGGATAAAAATGAGTAAACTATATTTTCTAAATTTACAAGTGCAAATTAATAGAACGCTTGCCGAAAGTTTCTCGATTTTGAACCCAAGACTTGTAGCACAACCCAGCAGATATTTTCGAAATTGTTTCTCCTAAATCATTTTCCCTCTGATTTTGTAAATTCGGCATTACGTGTAATTTTTTGCAGCAGCACATAAAAATATATTGTATCGTGGAGAAATTAACTATTGCTTCAGCGTTACCTCGTACTACTTTAGCATTTAAATAAAATTCTATGTTAGTAACAATTTTCATTATCCAACAGCTGCATTAATCAGTAACAACCCATCTAGCATAATTTAACATTAACATAAAATTCAAAATCTTAATGAAATAATGGATCCAGACTGCACAAGACCGAAATGAATGGAAAGATCTGAGGGAGGTCTATGTCCAGCAGTGGACAACTTAGACTGGGGAAGAAGAAGAAGAAGCGTCTAAGTTGGTGGTCGTAGAAAAAGCATAGTAACACATTATATAAATAAACACTCGCTGCGCTACCCTCCGCTCGTGCCTAAAATCTAAGACTAAAATGACGTTTATAAAACTTGTTACGTAATATACTATTATCTACGATAGTGTGTAAAATTGACTATTAGTTGGCAGTTTCAAGTTTGTAAAGCGACTGTTTAATAGCATGTTTTTATTAGTTTACGACGTCAGTAGCAACGTGTTTAAAATGATTCATGAGACACGTCGTCAGTAGCAACGTGTTTTAAAATTTTTAAACGCGAAAAATTACGACCCGTTGTTAGTAATCGTAATTTACATTTTTTTTATATTTACGGTATATCGTAGATAAAATATTGTACAATACACATGCGTAAAGCATATTTAGTCACTCGCGTGGCTTAAAACGCTCGCTCACTCGCGTTTTAACTCTGCCCCACTCGTGACTAAAGACTACCTTTATGCACTTGTATCGTAAATTACTATTATAATGACTTAAAGGTCATTATTTAAATATATTATGAGTGTGACTATTTCCTTTTGAGAATTTTTGCCAATCAAATATTTATGTCTTTAAAATTTCGTCTAATGATAACTAAGTGAATATACATACAAAAAAAGCGACTGTAGAAGACATTTTCCTCAGCAAATACTACGATTAAATGAAGTTGATCTACGGAGTATTTAAGGATAACAAAGTAAATCAAATGACCGTGATCGCAGAACACGTAGACGAGTAACAAACTAATTGGCTGCCTGCGACAATCTTTAAGATCATAAAATGCAATCGTTAGACGAGCAAATTTTGTGATTTAGATTGTTTCTTCCGAAACAAAGAGAAATATTTGAAAATCGAATGCAATTAAAGATAGGAGTTTTATGTACGACGAAGGTTAAAACATTTTAAGCCAGCTTGATTGATTTTTTTAGAAATCAAAAATCACGATTGTTGGAAATTATTTGACAGATGGGTAAAAATATTGCGCACTAATTTGGGTGTGGTAATAGTATATTGTATTACAAGTGTCGACATAATGACATTGCAAAACGAATGTGAAAGATGGAATACGAGTGGTAACAAGTGCTAAATTCACATAAGTTTTCCAATTGCATTTTCATTCGTATTTTACATACTATTTTATCTACGACGGGTTCGCATTCTGCAAGAAATTAAATTTCTCAATTTTGACATTTGTCAAAGAAAATCGAAATTTGTCAGTTTTAGCCAATCAGATGATTATTGTACGGGAAAACTGTGATCAAAATTAATGCATAATTTGACATCTACGATACTGGAGTCTGGAGTACAAGTATGTATTGTATTATCTGTAACCTCATTTATACCTTGCGGTGTAGAAGCTATAGCTTTACAAACTTGCGTCTGTCGGTGCAATGCTCAACTTGTCCCGGATTTGGGTTACAGAGTTGGAGAGCGCCTGGAGTACACGTAATTAAGATATTTTTCTATTAGGTTTAAAACTGGCACGTTGTTTGACAAGCACTTATGTTTGCATTTGCGAGGCGAAGCTCAGCGTAGCCGGGCGAACCAACAACCAATGAGGCATAAAAAAGAGCTTCAGTGCCGAGGAGTACATTATGTTTTATTTGAAATCGAAAAATCGTGAAATTACAACATTTTAACCAACATTTGTAGGTTATGTTAACGTCGGTTGACCTACAAAAAGTTGTAAAACAATGGATTACTTTAATGCCGATTTTTCGTATTTTAATGACGATTACGAGGTACTTTAATGCCGATTTCAAATAAAAAAATATATTTTTCTCCATGTCCATCTAGTAAGTTACACTTACTTTGACATATCCATCGCAGGTAAGCTGATTTTACTGTTTGTTTACTGGTTGTCATGACATTGGGGAAGTAAGTACCTACTCCCCAAGGGAAGTAAGTGAATTACGTGTTATTACAGTAATTTTAGTTCTATAAGTGATCTGAACGGGTTTAAACTTAACTGATCCTAACCTATTTGAAATTTAAAAACTCACTAAGAGAGGGGCAAAGCCCCAAGGCCCCCCTTGGAGATGGGCGGATCCCCGGGGCCCCCCTTGGAGAGGGGCGATGCCCCGAGAGCCCCCTTGGAGAGGGATGAAGCCCCAAGGGCCCCCTTTAAGAGGGGCGGAGCCACGAGGGCCCCCTTGGAGAGGGGCGGAGCCCCGATAACCCCCTTGGAGAGGGATGAAGCCCCAAGGGCCCCCTTGGAGAGGGACGGAGCCCCGTGGCTTCCTTGGAAGGGGGCGGAGCTACGAGTGCCACTTTGGGGAAAGGCGAAGGCCCGAGGGCCCCCTTGGAGAGGGCGGTGCCCCGTGGGCCCTTTTGGAGAGGGGTGGAGCCCCGATGGCCCCCTTGGAGAGGGGCGGAGTCCCCAGGGCCCCCTTGGAGGGGGGAGGAGCACCGAGGAACCCCTTCGAGAAAGGCGGAGCCCCGGGGCCCAGCTTAGAGAGGGGCGGAGCCCCGAGGACCCCTTTCTTTGGTCAGGCGGCGGCAGGGGAAGGCAGGTGCGAGTTGTGTAACAGAACAGAATGGCCCAACGTAATAGGCCTAAAGATGGTTGGAAATTGAATAGGATATTTTATTCAAATTTTTGTTGGGCATGGAGAAAAATGTTATAAGCATGCTCGGGAAGTAACTATCTGGCAAACTCGTTCTTGACTGGTAAAAGCTACTTACTTCCCTTGATGCTTAAATAACTATTTTCTACGATCGTGTCAAAATGATAACTTCTTGCACAGTTTCTAGTGTCAAAAGTGACGTTAACTCTTAATATTAGCGCCCGAATTATATCTTTCTTGCACGTTGCCATTGGTGGCATGTTTTAATACTATATTAAAACACGCTTTGACGGAAATTTGAATGTCAACATAACCTAGAATATCTAACACAATGTGACGGAAACAGTGTCACCGAACTGATTTGTATATATAAATTTATATGGTTTACTTGGTTTTAATAAAAAGTGTTGTAATGTATTAGATGACCTATTAATTAAAAAATAAGTTAGAAAAATAACATTTTGGGTTCAACATGGGTATCTCGTACGCAATAGGTGGTAAAGAACCAATAGAATTAAAAGAAATATTCATACCCAACTATCCTGCACATTTAAACTCAAAATGTTTGTTTCATTTTCGTTACATACTGAAACAATTAAAATTTATAGTTTTCGTTTGTTGTGTAGTCGAATTATTACCGTTTGTAGAGTAAAGTGGTTTCAAAATTATTAAAAATTATCTTACTCAGACTTCGAATTTAGTCTTCAATATTTTATACATCTTCACATTTTAAATTATTTAAATTAATTTGTTTTTTGAATTGGTATCAAAACGACCGTTATATTCTTCTCACAAACATGCCATAAAATAATTCTAGAAACCTACATGAAAGTTGTAAGGTTGTAACTAAAGTAGTACTCATAAAATATTGAGTTACTTTACGCCGATATAAGGTTTTAGTATAATGAGTTTATCCTACATAATATAAATGTATTTAGAAATTGTATGGAACTATTGCTAAATGCTGTACAACTACTTTTATCATTTGATGTAAAATTGTTGAAGTTATTCATAAATACTATGAATCTTTTTGGGGTAGCGGGTGGTCCTCCTATACGAACCCAGTACAGGATAGGCCACTACAGGATCTGGCAAAGTATGCCCTTACGCAAGCTACTTATCTACTCCCATTCCTGTTCCGGGAGAGATTAAACCCTAAACCCCTATCCAACCCCCCCCCCCCTTACCTATCCTTACCCATCCTAAACCCATGTACCAACACGTCCGGCCAGCGCGGTACATTATGGCTATACACTTCCTCATGATTGTTCCAAATAAGCAAAATATCTCAGTCCCCAGCAGCCCCCAACTCACCGATCATGACAGCGATAGGATTACGAGAAGGGCAAAGGGTATTAAGAATTTCTGGGACGGATCAGGCTGTCAAAGAAAAAACGACCCCGCAAGGAAAAGGACAATTTTTATCTCAACATATAATGTACGAACCTGCTCAACTGACGAAAAACTAGACGAACTACAACATGAACTAGATAGGATCAAGTGGGATGTCTTCGGACTAAGCGAGCTGAGACGACCAAAAGAAGATCTAATACAGCTAAAATCGGGACACACGCTGTTTTATAAAGGACAAGAAGAACACAAATTTAATGGAATAAGATTTATAATAAACAAGAGAATTGCTAATAATGTGGCACAATATAAAGGCGTATCAGATAGAATGGCCTATATTACACTAAAACTCAACAAGACCAAAACTCTTAATATCATCCAAATATATGCCCTCACTAGCAGCCACGACGAAGAGGAAATAGACCTATTCTACGAAGGAATAAATGACTGCCTTAAGAACGACAAAACATCATACACACTCCTAATAGGCGATTTTAACGAAAAAGTAGGTAAAAAACTGGAAGACAGAGAACACTCAATGGGCGAACATGGAATAGATGAAAGAAATGAAAGAGGTAACCTTCTGATCAATTTTGCTTAATGTAATAACATGTATGTAATGAACACTTTCTTTAAAAAGCGGAAAGAACGCAAGTGGACTTGGAGAAGTCCAGACTACTCTACAAAAAATGAGATCAATTTCATTCTCTCAGACAACAAACAAATAGTACAAGATGTTGGCGTCCTAACATCATTTTCCACAGGAAGTGATCACAGGATGGTGGACAGGAAATGAACAAAATCCAGAACAGAAGAGGTGATATAATAACGAACAAGAATGAAATCCTGGAAGAAATTACGTAATTTTACTCCGAACTATACGAATCGAAAGTAAACCCTACCAATCAACAGAAAGAAAAGAGTGAACAAAGTATAAGAAATATAGGATCAGAAGAAATTATCAAGATAAATATAGAAGAACTCGACAACGCCCTAAAAAACTTCAAAAGGAATAAATGTGCTGGCCCAGACAATGTACTGGCGAAAATGTTACAAGAAGGTGGACTCAGACTGAAACAAGAACTGTGCAGGATCTATAATGAATGGTTAGAACAGGGAAATATACCAAAAGCGTGGTACTTGGCCGAAGTTATTCTCAAAAAAGGAAACAACACAAAAATAGAAAACTACAGGCCAATAAGCCTGCTGTCACAGCTATATAAGCTTTTCACAAAAATAATAACGAACAGAATAACAAAAAAAAAACGATTTTTACCAACCCTGCGAGCAAGCCGGTTTCAGGAAAGGATTCAACACTTGCGACCATCTACAAACACTCAGAACAACACTCGAGAAATGCAATGAATACAACATCGAAATATACATCGTCTTCATCGACTACGAAAAGGCTTTTGATTCAGTGGAGATGTGGGCAGTATTGAAGTCTCTGACAAACTGTAGAATAGATAGCCGCTATATTACATTGACAAAAAACATATATAAAAACTCTAAGACGTACATTAAAATGTTCGAAGACTCACGTCCTATAGCGATTAGCAGAGGAGTACGCCAACGGGACACCATCTCCCCAAAACTGTTTATAACAGCACTCCAAGACGCCTTCAATCAGCTAGATTGGTCAAACAAAGGAATTAATGTAGATGGTCGTTATCTCAATCATTTACGTTTTGCAGATGACATTGTATTAATAAGTAAGTCGCAAGAAGAACTACAAACAATGATGACTGAACTAGATGAAACATCAAAAGCTATAGGACTAAAAATGAACATAACCAAAACAAAAATTATGACAAACACAAACAAAAATATACATAACATTGAATGAAAGAGACCTTGACATAGTGGACAGTTACATATACCTATCTCAGCCAAAAAATAACAACCGCAAAACATAGCATCAACTAAGAAGTAATGAGAAAAATCAAACTGGCCTGGAGTGCATTCGGAAGACTTGGCAACATTCTGAAATTTCCTGAGATTTCCAACAACCTGAAACGCAACGTATATAACCAATGCGTCCTACCCACCCTCACATATGGAGCAGAAACCTGGAGTTATACTGCCACCAACATAAAAAGAATGGCAAAAACCCAGAGAGCACATGAACGTATCATGCTGAATATTAACTTTCAGATAGAATAAGAAACTCCAACATAAGAAATCAAACAAAGCTGATTGATGTCACCCAAAGAATAACTGAAATGAAATGGTCATGAGCTGGACATAATGCACGGACCAAAGATGATAGATGGACAAAACGCATAATGGATTGGCTGAAAATGAAATTTATCATGAATTAAATGGTTTCAAAAACTAGTTCCAAAATTACACACACTAATTTATTATTAAAAAATTATATATAACGTGATTTCTGATGATGAAAAATGTATCTTAAAAAAAATCTAAATATGCCGTTCCACATTCAGTCAAAAAAAATTGCACAACAATGAGTTTCGCTCTAAGCACTACCTGGTACGTAATTCTAGTTTTCTCATGTACTATATCTCACACTTTCCAAGTAGGAAATACATTTTAAAAAATTAATGTTAAATATAGTGGTATCGTTATTGCAGGTCATGGTAATAAATCTATATTTTGCAACATAGAGGTTGCAGTGTGTACTTGTATTTGCAATCTCTGTTACAGACAGATAAGCTATAGATACAGACGAAATATGAAAACGTACTCGTATTTGTTTAAGCTACTTAGATTGCTAAATGACCGCTTTTGCTGTCGTGTTGGTTATACAATAATCACACCTGTATTCCATGAATAAACACATAAATTTGGAGCCTTTAGCTTCGGGTCGTTATCAACGATGAATTTTAATTTTTTTAAATCTGAGCTAATACTCAATTTGTAATAATTCATACATTAGCGACGTTGTCTCTGTACACAGAGTGATAATCATTAGTAACTTAATGAGTATTGTAGCTTACGTAAAATGAAACGAAAATAACCTTACCTTAAAACGAAGTTCTCCCACGGGCGGTTCTGCATAAGGAATTCCATAAAATGCTTTAAAGATCCTGTCATTCCATGTCTTTTGGTGTTGACCTCTAAGAATACCTTGTTCAATTTTTATTTCAAGCGAATCCGGAGTTGCAGATACAACAACAAAAGAGGTTAAAAACACAACCACAGTGATTTTCAGCATTATCACACACAAATTCATAGACTCCCTGTGAACAAGGCTAGAATGATGACTGCGTTAAAAAACGTTATCTAAGTGGCACACATGTGTGACCTAACTATGATGTTAATAAACGTTAGCACAGGCGAAATGTCTCCTAAAATTATAACCTTACCAGGCGTAATCTTGTTTTTAGTTATGAACACAATGCGTTTCTTAACTTGCCGTGTCAGTTTGAAATGAAAACAAACAGGTTTTGCAGGTAGGATGTTATTTCTTTCATTTAACTAAATTGACTCAAACATCATACAGTTTCAAGTGATAATAATGCTCGAAATTACTTAGCGTAATGTAAGCATTATCTCTGCTATCGACTGCTTTAAAAACATTCGAAATTGCTATCAATATAAACCTTGACTTCTATAGCAATATACAGGGTGATTCATAAGTATGGTCATGGAATTTAAAGATAATTAGAGGACATTAAACTATGCTATGCATAATAAAGTATACGTCAAAATTAATAATAATCCCACAAAAGATTAAAACATTTAATTGCTTAACGATTTCTGCAATGAATTTCTATAAACTTAAGTTCGCACAGGTGGTTGCGATAACACCGAATTTGGATGAAATACAGAAGTAAACACAGTTGTTTGGGCATTTCAATCACATTTAGAAAGCGGTTAATGTACTCTTATCTAATTTATCCAATAAATGTTTGTGTGTTAGCCAGTGGTTCTCAAAAGTTTGCGCCAAACCCTAATGCGATTTTTTTCACAAGAGACTAATTTTTAGTGGGATGTGCTTCTATTGAAGTTAGTATACATCCATTTAATTTAATAGCCATACTTATAGCCACACCTATGGCCACCCTGTATAGATATTTAATTAATATTTCAATATTAATAATTACATAACCGATTTTTTTTGGCTACAATTAAATATTATTGATATTAGCAGAAAAGAGTGCATTAAAATATATTGCATATATTACATATCATTGAATTGCTAAAATAATTTACTAGGAAGAACAAGAATTATTATTAAATATTTTTTGTTATATTTATACTGTCACATACTAAATACATATTTAAACAAATAAAGTAGGTACTTAACTATATAAATTGAACTTAACAAATACAGTTGTTACGACGGGTCGTGTACACAACGTCGACTGCCCACAACGTCAACCGTGTCCACAACGTCGACGGAGGTTTGTTGGCCACAGCGTCGACCGTGCCCATAACGGCGACCTGTCTTCAGGGACACAACGTCGACCGTGCCCACTACGTCGACTCGTATAAAATGACGCTACGTACATCGCGGCGGTAGCGTCGCGGGCGACATTACCCGTAAAATTCAAGACTTTGCAGCGCCGCATTGTCGACTCCAGAACACGTATATAGAACGAGGGACACAACGTCGAACATGCCCATAACGTCGACCCGCCTTAAGGGACACAACGTCGACCGTGCCCATATCGTCGACTCGTCTTGAGGGACGCAACGTCGACCGTGCCCATATCGTCAACTCGTCTTGAGGGACGCAACGTCGACCGTGCCCATATCGTCGACTCGTCTTGAGGGACGCAACGTCGACCGTGCCCATATCGTCGACTCGTCTTGAGGGACGCAACGTCGACCGTGCCCATATCGTCGACTCACCTTGAGGGACACAACGTAAAAAATGTAATAATATACAGGGTGTTCTGTTTAAAATAGGAGTTAATAAAAAAAATAGAAAAAAAACAAAAGAAACCCATTTTAGAAGTATTCGACTGGAAAATCATTTATCTCACATTTCGCAATTCAAAATGTAATAAAAATGTGAAGTTTGAAAAAAATCGTTAGAGCCGTTTTTGAAAAAATCGAAAAATAACTGAAAAATCACAAGAGTAAACACCTACTTCCGGTTATGCGATTTTCTTCAAAAGCTTGCTGTCGCATCTACATAGTACACAAAACTTATATATGAAGTTTGAATGCCATACCTCTTTTCGTTTTTGAGATATTCTGTTCACAGACACACAGACAGACCAATGAAAAAAATATGTTAATTGGATTCAGGGGACTCTAAAACGTGAAAATCTGTTGAAAACTCAATTTCGAATTTTTGGGGTGAATCCAATACTTCCTTTATTGTAAAAGGAAGTAAAAATGTACAGCGATGCTGCTTTCAGATTTTTCCTACCTTCATTTGTTGCTGAATAGTGGCGTCATCGGAGGTTTTTTTAAATAGAACAATTCCTACATATTTTTTGGTACCATTTTTATGCCATTTCACAAGAAAATCTGTGATCTTGGTGGCGATGATAACATTACATTAGAAATTAGACTTTAATAACAACTTTTTCTACTCCTGTTAAAGTTCTACATTTCCATTCCAATTTCAGTTAGAAAAAGTACAACTTTTCCTAACAAGACACTGAAAAAAATATCGTTCGTTATATCAATAAACGGCCTTTGTTGAGGGTCATTTAATTGATATAATGTACGAATACAAATGTCAACTTTCTGTTGTCAAATGATAGTGAGAAAAATCTACTTTCGATGTCAATCATCGGAAAAGACACTTTTCCTACTTGTTTCGTACATGATTTTTTCTACTATCAAGAAAGAGAACTAAAAAGAGACTAAAAAAGGAATTTTAAAAGAATTTTGCAAATTTTTATTTTTCGTGTTAAAGGGTTCCAAAATACAGCTCTACTTTCTCAAAGGAATCTCTCGAAGTTATATTCATTAGCTGTAAGAAACTTACTGTTAATATTTATAATAAATAAAGCATTTTGTTACAATAAATTATTAGTTAATGAAGTAGGGAGTATTTGTATTTCGTTGTATTAACGATTCGTACATTATATCAATTAAATGACCCTCAACAAACGCCGTTTATTGATATCACGAACGATATTTTTTTTAGTGTCTTGTTAGGAAAAGTTGTACTTTTCCTAACTGAAATTGGAATGGAAATGTAGAACTTTAACAGAAGTAGAAAAAGTCGTTATTAAAGTCTAATTTCTAATGTAATGTTATCATCGCCACCAAGATCACAGATTTTCTTGTGAAATGGTATAAAAGTGTTATAAAGCTGAAAAGAAACAAATCTCAATTAAATGGTACCAGAAAATATGACATGTAAGAATGGTTCTATTTAAAAAAACCTCCGATGACGCCACTATTCAGCAACAAATGAAGGTAGGAAAAATCTGAAAGCAGCATCGCTGCAAATTTTTACTTCCTTTTACAATAAAGGAAGTATTGGATTTACCCCAAAAATTTGAAATTGAGTTTTCACCAGATCTTCACGTTTGCGAGTCCCCTGAACCCAAAATAGCTATTTTTGTATTAAGGGCGTGAAGGAGGCGATTTTGGCCCGCGGCGGAATTATAAGCCAGAGGCCCGAAGGGCCGAAGGATTATAAAACGCCAAAGGGCAAAAATCGCCGTTCACGCCCGAAATGCAAACAAGACTTTTTGTAAAATCCACCATAAAGCTTTGAAAAATAAATGGCACGATTCGTTCTCAAAAATCAAATTGTTGTTGGTTGCCAATGTGATGCTGGTTTTTTAGGCCTTAGGGCGCAAAAGGCATTATTTACGCCCGCAAATTAATGCATAAATGACCATATTTTAGTACGATTTTACAAAAACATATTTTTTTCCCTTGGTCTTTCTGTGTGTCTGTGAACAGAATATCTCAAAAACTAAAAGAGGTATGGCATTGAAACTTCATATATAAGTTTTGTGTACTATGTAGATGCGACAGCAAGCTTTTGAAGAAAATCGCATAACCGGAAGTAGGTGTTTACTCTTGTGATTTTTCAGTTATTTTTCGATTTTTTCAAAAACGGCTCTAACGATTTTTTTCAAACTTCACATTTTTATTACATTTTGAATTGCGAAATGTGAGATAAATGATTTTCCAGTCGAATACTTCTAAAATGGGTTTTGTACTGTTTGAGGCTTTCGCGGTTACTCGAAGTATTCTCCTTAGCATAGAATTTCCGCTTAGACCGCGTAGTATTTGTATATGAACACCCAGCATTTTCTGGCTTAATGTGCTTTGCACCTTGTGAAGTCGAGCAAAAACCCGCGCGATGGCCATGCTCGCACTGCGACTTTAACTCTGATGATGCAAGCTGCAAGGTCTTGCGAAACGTTAGTGAATATGGATGCATAAACAGCAAAACGGCCAAATTTGCCTAAGTATTCTCGTTCTCAAGATACTCAGACAACACGAGCCACCAAAGAGCATGGCCATCGCGCGGGTTTTTGCTCGACTTCACAAGGTGCAAGGCGCATTAAGCCAGAAAATGCTGGGTGTTCATATACAAATACTACGCGGTCTAAGCCGAATTTCTATGCTAAGGAGAATAAAATGGGTTTCTTTTGTTTTTTTTCTATTTTTTTTATTAACTCCTGTTTTAAACAGAACACCCTGTATATTATTACATGTTTGAATTCAGCTTAAAATTCTAGAAAAAAATTGTCTCTTCAACTAACGCTTTATTTTGTACCGCTTTTGCAGAATTTGTAATTTTTGAAAATTTTTGACAAATGCTTAAAAATTTAAAATGAAATTTTTGGCTAATTATAAGATCACTTTAAAAGGAAGTTGTGTGCGTGTATCACACCAGAGTTTTTGTTAAAGAAGTAATATAATTTTCACATTAAGAAAGTTATAGTGATATTATATTGCTGGTTTATTCCTAGCTACAGAATTGCGGAACTGGTTTATAATGCTTCTTTATAATATAGAAGGTCCAACAAATTCTGTCAAACAGGTAACAATATACGATAATTTATTCAAAATGTATCTACGGCATAGGAAAAAATGAATGCGTGGGGTTAAGGAAAATTACATTTTCCCGCTGCTGATCATGTAAGTCAACGATACAGCCTTAGTAACAAAACGTGTAAGTCGGTGATTATATTTTCCCGCTGCTGATCATGTAAGTTAGTGATACAGCCTTAGTAACAAAGCGTGTAAGTCGGTGATTATATTTGTTTGCTGCTTTTTCTTGACAACGGAACTTAATATTATTATTAAGTTCCTAGCATAATAAAATTAGCAAAGCAAGATGCAGATTTAGACGTTTTGTTTATAAATTGCAAGTGTTTATGTGACATGTGACACTCACAGGTAATACGACTCACGAAAACTAATCCTGGTGACAGGTGCAAACCAAACGATTTTTTCAAAAATCTAGGAAAATTTCGATAAGCAGCGGGAAAAATATAATAAGATAACTCGGAATGTATCGCCTATTAACATTTTCGGCAGGCAACAAGCCGCGACTTCGTCTTGGCTTGTACTTGCCTACCTTAAATGTTAATAGGGCCTTACATTCCTTGTTACTTAAATAGCTATTTAGGTAAAATCATATTAAGCCCTGACGTAGCTACAGATGAGTCGACGTTATGGGCACGGTCGACGTTGCGTCCCGGAAGACGAGTCGACGATATGGACACGGTCGACGTTGCGTCCCTCAAGATGAGTCGACGATATGGGCACGGTCGACGTTGTGTCTCTTAAGGTGGGTCGACGTTATGGGCATGGTCGACGTTGCGTCCCTCGTTCCATATACGCGTTCTGGAGTCGACAATGCGGAGCTGCAAAGTCTTGAATTTTTCGGGTAATGTCGACCACGACGCTACCGCCGCGATGTACGTAGCATCATTTTATACGAGTCGACGTAGTGGGCACAGTCGACGTTGTGTCCCTGAAGACAGGTCGACGTTATGGGCACGGTCGACGCTGTGGCCAACAAACCTCCGTCGACGTTGTGGACACGGTCGACGTTGTGGGCGTTCAAAATACCCGGTCGACGTTGTGGGCAGTCGACGTTGTGTCCAGGTCCCCCCTCGACGTAAGCTCCAGGTTGTTGAGTCTCACAAAGTGTTTGCTCTTAGACCCCAAACTTGGGTTTCCCTAGCTGAACGAGTGTAAGATACCCATACCAGGGCAGTCTCGGTTTTGCTTATTCATTTAACCCGTTACTTTCAGATTTGAATCCGGAAACTGGGAACACCCAGGGGCAACCTACGATCCTGGAGAACCCAAAGGTGTTACCAGTTGCCGCTAGCTTCTCTTAATCCGCTATGTGAAGAACCGCCAAACCTGTGGCGAGTATGTGAGTTGCTCGCGACTTGTTGGTGCGTTTTCTAAGACTAGGGTAAGTCAAGCTGCCCTCAGCTTCTTATTCTACTGCCAAGATCATTCAGATAACTTTCTTGTACAAACTTGAGCTCACCAGTGCAAAGCACAACTTGTTTGTGCATTTATTGAAGCTTGTGGTTAGTCAAATTGCCCATATTTCTTATCTTACAGCCAAGATCCTCCAGATAATCTTTCCATATAAACTTGAGGTAGCCAGTGAAAGTGCGCCACTCGTTTGAACGTCTGCTATAACCTAGGGCGAGTTGAACTGCCTTTTTAACTTCTTACCCGAGAGCCGAGATCGCCTCGATAACACTGCCCTTAAGATCCTAGCCCCGATGTCGATCCTACCAGTCGACGGCTGCCAAAGACCGCCTTAAACCTCAGAAAATTCTTACCGTACGTCACTGGTTAAGTTGTACCGAATGCTATCCAAGCTACCGCTTAGTGGTCGTAAATTTGCGTAGCCAGAAAAACACGCCCGCTGCTGTGCGAGTCGACTCCAGGAAACGAATTTTATAAAAGCTGAGACCCGAGACGAACACGACTTCAAGGGCTCATTTTGAAGCAGCACCGCGGTTACTTTATTGCCTATCTTCAGCTCGTATTCCAGTGCCAGCTGGAAACTTATAATTCCTCGTTGTCTTACTGGGTACCAAGGCCGCTTTACCAGCATCCTAATCGCACGAATAGGCCAGTCAAATTAGATATTTACTTGACAAAAATACTACCTGAAAAGTGAGGATGTAGTTTTATAGAACAAATCACGTAGAATTGAATGAACTAAAAAGTAACAGCTGAATCAGTGGAGAAGTGATTCAAAATTGCGGTCAAAGTAATAAAAAAACGGGTTTTTGCATATAAAAGAGCAAAAGAGCGATGAATTTTTTCCAAAAAAAATAGGCTGATTTAGTTTAAAAAAACAAATAAATTAGGCTATCGATGGTCAAAATCGATTCATTACAAAAAAAGCTATCGCTAAAAAACCGCTAAAAATGACCGATTCTTCTATTGTTCTTAACTTTTAAACAAAAATATATATAACGTTGAAATTTTCAGAACGCATAGTACTCAATGAGCAGAAAACGCGAGATTTTAAAATTTGCAAAAATGTTGATTAGTTTTTGCATAAATCAATATTTTCGAAAAAAATACGTTTTCGCAGAAATTGATTTACTCAGTTTGCAGAAGTCGTACAGTAATCAGCATAGGCTTATTTTGTTCCTTAAGAGTTATACTACCACACACAATAAGAGCGCAATTTTCTTTGCACTGCCAAATATGTGCAAATTTAATTTGAAAAGTGATCTTTTTTTTAGGCGCACAAAATTGTTGAATATTTTTGTCAATTTTAATTGTACCGTAATTACATAAGCACCATTCGATAGCTGCCAATTTTCTCCGAAATTAAAAAAAGATTACAGTACGACCCATAGAAGCCGAAGAATTTTTCTTTTTTAAATTTTTACACATTCAGTTATTAATATTAGCGGCTGAAATTTGCACACACTTTAGCTGAAGACTTCTAGTATAATATAAAAAATTATTTCGCAATTATTGACCGTGTATTATTTATTGCGAACCGGTTTACATTAGGCGTCGCAAAATGCATGTTCGTTCAGAGCGTTGCTGTGGTGCGTAGCGTTAAGCGTTGTAGGAAGAAACTCGGAGTAGGCCGCTCCACTCGGCGTTTACTCGCTGTGAACGGAACATGCGTTTTGCGACGCGTAAAATGTAAACCGCTTCGCAATAAATAATACACGGTTAATAATTGCGAAATAATTTTTATATTACACTGGAAGTCTTCAGCTAAAGTGTGTGCAAATTTCAGCTGCTAATATTAATAACTGAATGTGCAGCAATTTAAAAAAGAAAAATTCTTCGGCTTCTATGGGTCGTACTGTAATCTTTTTTTTTATTTCGGAACAAATTGGCAGCTATCGAATGGTGTTTATGTAATTTCGGTACAATTAAAATTGACAAAAATATTCAACATTGTGTGCGCCTAAAAAAAAAGATCACTCTTCAAATTAAATTTGCACATATTTTCAAGTGCAAAAAAATTTGCGCTTATATTGTGTGTGGTAGCATAACTCTTCAGAAACAAAATAAGCCTATGCTTATTGCTGTATGACTTCTGCAAGCTTAGTAAATCAATATCTGCGAAAACGTATTTTTTTCGGAAAAAAATTATTTATGCAAAAAGTAATCAAAATTTTGCAAATTTTAAAATCGTGCGTTTTCTGCTCATCGAGTACTATGCTTTCTGAAAATTTCAACGTTATATAGGTTTTTTTCTTAAAGTTAAGAACAATTGAAAAATCGGTCATTTTTAACGGTTTTTTAGCAATAACTTTTTTTCTAATGAATCGATTTTAAGCATCGACAGCTTAATTTATTTGCTTTTTTAAACTACATAATCTTGTTTGTTTTGGAAAAAATTCATTACTGTTTTGCTCTTTTATATGCAAAAAACCGTTTTTTCATTACTTTGACAGCAATTTTGAATCACTTCTCCACTGATTCAGCTGTTACTTTTTGATTCATTCAATTCTAAGTGATTTGCTCTATAAAACTACATGCTCTCTTTTCAGGTAGTATTTTTGTCAAAAAAACGAGGTATTTTCGACAATGGCCTAGAAAGTCATCCCGTTCTATTTATCATTCCACTTTAAAAACTCCCGAAATCGAGACTTTACTGGTAAAAAAACGGCAGCCATTAATATATCACTTTTAGTTAAGCAGGTCAGCAAAGCAGTCGAAGAAACCTTTGGTTTTCAAAGTACTGCAATGGCGCCCATATTGTTTCAGAAATTACATCGGTTAGAAAATTATATCTGTTTGAAGTTGAGGTTGCGTTATTAAATTCTAAGAAAATTATTAAAGCCTAACCTAAAACAATGGGTCGCTGCTGTGGTTCTGGTTGTTTCCCTAAATATAACGTGAAAATGCCTAAGAGTCGTATCTATTGAACATCGTATTCCGCTGAACGATGGGCGTCATTGCTGTACTTCCTTCATGCGCACATAATTATTTTACAAAGTTAAATTTTATTTATGTTTGTACATCTAAATGTAAGAATAAATATTTTACATCCGATTTGTGATCCTTTTATTCGCTTCAAACCAGTACAAACTCTGATCTATCTCTACTCTATCTACTCTGATCTATCTTATGACATTTCAAAGTATTATCAAAGAAAATTAACCGTAACCACATTAGTGTAATTTTAAATTGGTTTTATTATGTTTTCAATATTAACTAGAAGTACTCTAAGTTAATAGTTTTTTCTTATTATCTCTGTAACCCTTGAGAATCGGAGATGGATGTATTATTGTTTTTTAGAAATTGATGAATCAATCTCTGAAGTAATAGCCATACCTATTAAATCACCTTCGGTGATAGCTGTAAAGTTAAGATTGAGACATATAAGTAAGTAGTATTATAGGCAACGCAATGTATGTATCTGATCATTTTGTTAAAACGTTGAATACTAAATAGTACACTTTCTAGAAACCAATATCCAATTACCTAATACGTAGAATAACTGACAAACATACGATTAAATTAAGTCGATCTAAGGAGCATTTAAGGGTAATACTGTAAAACAAACAACCGTAACTATAGTACACGTGGATCATTAATGTGCCAATTGACTGCGTAGTCACCTTTGAGGTCATTAGTTAAAATGCATTTTAATTTATTTAGTCTGTCAGGCCATTTTATATTTTTTCGTAATTCAATTAACTACATAACCATTTAGAGCAGTTTTGGTATATAATTGGCGAATCCGCCTGTATTTCAGACCCGTTTCGGCATAATAGTATCTTTCATACGGCAGCTTTTCGCATCACGCAAAGATTCGGACACAAGCGTGGCTTTCGACTTAATTTAACGGCCCAGCGCGCCGCGCCTACTTCTACTTCATCGCTTTATGCAGCTGCGTGTCCCTTTTATTGTAGAGCGTCTGTTTTCTAAGTTATTTAAAATTTATTCAATGAAAGCAAGTGAAAAAGCATTTGTCGTTCTCTATCGCACCGAGACGGCTTGTTCGTCATCGGGGCTTTCTATTGGTCGCATCTGCCAGGCAGGAATTTGAGTGTGAAGCTCTGTTAGCGTCTGTATTGGGTCATTCGGCTTCGGACCGCCGGATAAGACAGTCGACATTGCAAGTTGTGTGGGCGTCTTTACGCTTCGGCGTGGAGACGCCCGAAATTTCGTTTATGCTGATTCAGCAAAGTGTTTTTAAGTTTCTCGTTTAGTGGCAGACGGCTCTTGGCAAAGGTTGTGAGCACTCGTGTTGCATGGCGATGTCCGTTTGCGGGTCGTTGTGGCCATCAGTTCGTATATATGCTGTTGTAGCTTATTTCCTCCGTCGTATGTGAGACGGGATTCTTTACCTGAGTGACCCAGCCAACGGCCACGCTCCTATCCGTGTAATTGCCAAGGGGGCATATGACACATTTTACCCACGGTCATTGCAAGGGGATTCTGTAGGACGTCGCAGCGTTTCGTCTCTGCCACACACACACAGGAGAGTATAAATCTGTGTAATAGACCATTTCGCCCCCATGTTCTTGTCAATTAACCTTTTAAGTCTGCGCTTGACCCTTAATTAATGCAATAGTACACTCTAGTACAAATGTAACGTTTGTGTTCGAACAATCAGTACTGCAAGGCAGCCTTGTTCTTGTCAATTAACCTTTTAAGTATGCGCTTGACGCTTAATTAATGCATAGTACACTGCGTTTTATTAGGATTAAAAGTGAAACTTTGTTTGACAAGAACGTATGTTTGTATTTGCGAGGCGAAGCGCAGCGTATCCGAGCGAACGCAAAACTAAAAGTGTTGCCTTGCAACATATACTTTTTATTTCGGTAAGAGGAACGTCAACTTTAATGACAGATTTTGGCAGCACTCTTAATTTTAGCCAGCACATTTCGCCTTTTTCGCTCGTTGCCATTAGTGGCGTGTTTTATCACTATTTAAAAGCATGTTTTACCTTAAATTTGAATATAACCTAGAATATCTAACACAATGTGACGGAAAAAGTGTCACGGAACTAATATTTTATATTCTGTTATGATCGTAGGATTAAATAGCGTATGACACACGTGTATAAGCACCATTAAAACACTAGCGACGCTAGAAGCACCCAGTTTCCCGTCGCGCTCTTAAAGTCGTCGCACGTGCTAAAAGGCTTACTTAGTATCACAATATGGTATTAAAACACGTCACCATTGGAAATGTGCGAAAAAGACGTAATTGGAGTGCAAAAATTAACAGTGCTACAAACATTAAGTTTGACGCTATAAACTGTTTTAATTTGTAACTTGTAAAACAGATTTCTGCAATCTAGGCCACTCCCAGTAATTTGATGTCTGCATCTGTTCGTTAAAGGTAGTATAATATCCGCCACCAACTTTTATATAAGCTTTGAAATATCCTTCACCCCCGTATTGTTGCCGGACTCCGCGCGAAAGTCAGATAGTATGAAATATGCTGTATGTTTCAGTAAACATCTATTTTATCAATTCTTTTTCCAAATATAGTGCGTTAAAAAACCCTCTATTGGCCTTGCGACAACCAGTAATTTTTGAAAGTCATATCGTTACTTGTTCTATGGATTGCGCTTGTACACACCCTTCATTGGCGTAACTAGGGGGGGGGGGCAGGGGGGCCAGGCCCTCCCCAGAGTGCCGCCTGGCCCACCCCAGAAAAATAGAGGCTAAATAAATGTAAAAATCTGCTTTTATTATTAACCCATTTAAACTAAGGGGTTGGTTATCGACCCCCACACGTTCTTACATTTGTGGTTTTATTACCTTTTTGGCTTAAAAACATTATAGTATAAATACCATTTGTTGGACGGATGGCTCGAATCCGACATAATAATAATTTTCATTGCTTGCTTGCTTGACGCCACTTTGAGAGCGAACCCGTGGGTCGAATTAGCTGATTTTGGTGTCAATCGACTCAGGGCGACGCAAGTCAGCCAGTAGTAGGGTTTTCAAATTTTTATAAGTGACTTTTTTATGTGGATTTTTTTGTTAATAGCTAACCTCAAAATTAACTCGACACACAAAATGGATCACTCGTGTACAAATTGCATTAAATGAATTATTTCGCTCCCAATTTGGGTGCAGAACGCTAGTGAATAATAATATGCAAGAGAAACCATTATTAGTTAGCCAATAATTACTTAGAAAGACTGGTTTCGTCTGAATTTTTTTTTTGTTAATTGTGCACCATTTTAGTTATTTTCTCTTAAGTTTTCTATAAATAAAGAACCAATTTATGTGCACAGAAAAATATAATTGCAATTATTTCATATGCGGGTAAGTAAATGAGCTGACAACTTGAGTGCATCGCTAACTACTCCCTGGGCACATACAGCTAGCTACCTATTATAGGCTCATCCAGTCCAGACTTACGGTGACTTGCTATTTGGAGGTTTGCCTTGCCTAAAGAGTTGAGTTTATAGCTTTGAAGAGTACGATCCAGAATTTTATGTTTAATAGTGTTCTATGTAAGCAAAGTAAATTTTGTGGTATTTGAATTTCCACAGTTGCTAGCCCAAGACAGAACAAAGAGAAATCACAATAACAATTAAGAAGATATTGATATTTTCAAGAAAGTATTTGCTTCGACGATACTGAAAAAACTAAAAATTGTGGCTCAAAAACGTGTAAATGGAAACCAAGTGATGTTTCCCAAAAAAATCTGTTTCTCCTGGAATAATATTTTTACCGCCAACTTCATTTAGTTGCAAGAAGTAATCTACACATTTTTTTATGTTGTTTATGAATCGAGAAATAATTTATTAATACGCTACTCAGACAAATAGTATTACGAGGGTAGCACCCACAATTTCTGCAAAGTAACAGGTCAAGTGCACCATGGAAATCAAACTTGACATAAAACCAATGTTTGTTGTTTTCTAGTTTAACAGTTAAATTTAGTTTTGATCATTGCAACAGTTATTACATAGTTAATTATGAAATAAGTGTTGTGCAGCAAAAATAAATGTAACGAGAGAAAAATTTAGGGCCATAATTTACTATGCCTTTAAAAGTTCCATATCTCCGAAAGAAAGTTTTGGATGACTTCGTGCTGCTTTGGTGACCAAATGCCTTAGCATCAGAGGACTGTCTATTGTTGGTTTAATGAATTTAAATTTGAACGAGTGTCAATTAGTGACGATTTTTGCGAAGGAGAACCAATTTCTGCAGTTACCGATACGAACATAAACGCTGTGCAAAGAATGATTCAGTAGGACAATCGAGTCACGTATAGAATTATTGAAAGCGTCTTGGACATTGACATGACTGCAATAAATAAGATTTTACATAATTATTTGGGTGTAAGAAAAGTCTGTGGGCGGATACCACATAGTTTAACAGAAACACAACATCATGTGGATTGGTAAAAGAAATATGATGAAGGTAGATATAAAGCAGTTTACATCATAACTGGTGATGAAAGCTGGATATATGCATTTGAACTCGAACCTAAGTTACAGTCTGTCCAATGGATATTTCCAACAGATCATAATCTAGTTAAAATGAGGAGATCGCGAAGAGTTGGTAAGAAAATTATTGCTTGCTTCTTCTCAAAATCACGACCTATCGCAACTGTCGTGCTTGAAAATAGACGTACGGTTACTGCAGAATGGTACACAACAGTATGGCTGCCAGGCGTTATTCAAAAAGCTCGTTTACAGCGCCCAAGGAATGAGATCGTTCTGCACCATGACAATGCTTTTAGTCATACCGCATATCAAACAAAATAACTTTTAGAGACTTCCGGATTAAAATTGCTAAGTTATCCCCCATACAGTTCCAACCTATTACCTTCCGATTACTTTCTATTTCCTCCATTAAAGGATAAAATGCGTGGTGTGCGATTTTGAACTCTCGAAGATGCTGTGGAAAGCTTCAAAAACCTTGTTTCTCTAGTGACTCAGGAAGAGTGGAATTTGTTTTGAAAATTGGTTTTACCGAATGCGAGTTTAAGGGAAAATATTTTGAGAAACAATAATAAAAACAAATTTTGGCTACAAAACTTTTGTTTTATTAGATTGCAGAAATTTACGGGGCTACCCTCGTATAACAGCGTCAAAGAACATGCAAATAAATGTATGCGAAAAAGTTATGTATGTACGTAAATTCATGTCTTCATAGGTATACATAGGTATTGACGATGGTTGGTTGGGGGCCTGGCCCTCCCCAGCCAAAAATCCTAGTTACGCCAATGACACCCTTCCCCCTTGTTATCCCTGTTATAGAGAGATAAGCTATAGATAGGGACGTAGTATGGGAAGGTACTCGTATTTGTTTAAGCTACTTAGATTTAAGAATAACCGCTTTATACTTGTCATGTTGTTTATAATAATTAAATCACACCTGTCTTTCATGAATAAACACAAAAATTTGGAGCCGAGTTTACCTTCGCTTCGGGTCATTATCAACGATGAGTTTAATTTTTTTTGAATTTGAGCTGATAATAATCAGCTATTAATTCATACATTAACGACGTTGTCTCTATACACAGAATGACAAATCATTAGTAACTTAATAAGTATTAGAGCTTACGTAAAATGAAGACATTATTACCTTAGCTTAACGAAGGTTTCCCACGGGCGGTTCTGCATAAGGAATTCGATAAAACGCTTTAAAGATCCTGTCATTCCATGTCTTTTGGTGTTGACCTCTAAGAATACCTTGTTCAATTTTTATTTCAAGCGAATCCGGAGTTGCAGATAGAGAGGTTAAAAACATTAGCACCGTTATTTTCGGCATTGTCACATAAGAAATTCACAGAGTCCCTGCGGACAAGGCCAGAATGATGACTGCGTTAGAAAACGTTATTTAAGTGGCATATTTATATGACCTGATTATGATTTTTAAACAGTAGCATAGATCAAATGTCTCTGAAAAGTGTAACCTTAACAGCGTAATTTTGTTTTTAGTTAATAACACTACGCGTTTCTTAACTTGCCGTGTCAGTCGCAAAGGCAAAGAAACATATTTTGCAGTCAGGAAGCAATTTTTATACTTTCCTTTATCTAAATGGACTAAAAAATCATACAGTTTCAAGTGATAATGCTTAATGAAGCGTTATCATTGATATCGATTGCTGTAAAAACATTCGAAACTGCTATAAATATCAACCTTGATTATTAGAGCAATCTACAGGGTGATTCATAAGTATGGTCATTACATGTAGGGGTAGTTAGAGGACATCAAACAGAACAGCTATGCATAATAAAGTATACGTCAAAATTAATACTAATTCCACAAAGAATTAAAACATTTAATTGCTTAAACCGATTGATGGTCTCTGGAATGAATTTCTATGAACTTAAGTTCACACAGGTAATTGCGGTAAGACGGAATTTGGATGAAATGCAGAAGTAAAAACTGGGTATTTTAATCACATTTGGAATGTGCTTAATGTACTCTTATCTAATTTATCTAATAAAGGTTTTTGTGTTAGCCAGTGGTTCTCAACAGTTTGCACCAAACCGTATTGCGATTTTTTCACAAGCGGTTAATTTTTAGTGTAATATACTATTGAGGTCAGTATTCATCAGTTTAATTTAATGGCTATACTTATAGCCACACTTATGGCCACCCTGTATAGGTATTTAATTAATATTTTAATATTAATAATTACATAACCACATTTTTGGGCTAGAATTAAATATTTTTGATGTTGCAGAAAAGATTGTATTAAAATGGTAAATTCATAAAAATATAAATCAAATTATTGTAGATTGCACATATTACACATTATTGAATTGCTAAAATAATTTACTTAGAAGAATTATCAAATATTTTGTTATATTTATATTGCCACATACTAGGGACATATTTTAACAAATAAATTAGTCAACTATATCAATTGAAATTAACAAATGCACGTTGTTATTACTACTAAGTCATCATTGCGTAGTGTCACCCTTATTATCCAAAACAGCATCTATACTTTCTTTACATCCTTTTTACATCAAGGTTGACCATGGACCTTTCGCCAATTTGGCTGTGTAAAATTACTTTGTTGTGTTTAAACAAGGCATTTGAGGTTATGGTTTCCAAATGCATATACGTTCGAAAACATGACAAAACATGTTCAAAAGCAAAATTGCCATATTAAAATCAGAACGTAAAATAAAAGTTTATTCATTTTTATGTATTTGTCCAGTTTCAGTAATTGATTGTGTAATTGAAGGCATTTTTAATTAAGTACTTACATAAAAGGTCTTACAATACTTTAGATTTTAAATATTTCTCCTTATGTACTATCAAAATCTTATATTCTGTCAAGTGACAGAAAATTATTTGAAGGCTATACAGGTTATACAACAAAATAAAACTACGTTTCTGTTCATATGCAACTTAACAACAAAAATCCATGGCCAATCTTCATACAAAAAATCTGGTGTGATACACGCACACAGCTTCCATTTACAGTGATCTTATAATTAGTCAAACCTTTTATTTTTGATTTTTAAGCATTTGTCAAAAATTTTCAATAACTACAAATTCTGCAGAAACCGTACAAAATAGAGCGTTATTTCAAGAGACAAATTTTAATCTTATATCAAACTAAATCGTGCTAGTGTTAATAGATTTATATTTCAGAATAAGAAAAAGGCCTTTGTGGTAAATCTTTACAAAGCATCAATATTATGCCAGAAATAACTTAATTAATGCAAAACCATTGACAAATTGAGAATTGCACATTTTTCAACCGGTCTAGGACATTTGGGCGCGGCTGTTTGGGCGCGGCCGTCTGAGCGCGGGCTGTTTGGGGGCGGGGACACTTAGGTGCGAGACACTTGGGCGCGAGAAAGGGTCAACGTTGAGATTTAGGAACACATTAAGTGTAAATAATTTAAATTTGGCATAAATAAAGAAACATTTATTAAAGAATTATTTATCCTGAGAAGTTAATGTAATTAATTAAACAATACTAACGGGTGTTCAAAAACAGTCGTCATCCCAGTAGGTTTTGACTTCAGAAACGTATGTCTATTAAAATTGAGAAAAAATGCTCTATGACAGTACTCAATGACGTTTCATTGTGTTGCACGAATTAATCAAAGACATAACATTTTGTTTTCAAAGCAACTGGATGACGACTGTTTATGAACACCCGTTAGAAGAATAATCCAATTATTTTTGAAACCGTTATGAGATTAATACCTATATTAGATAAATTTTGAAATAAATCCCAATAGAAATAAAGAAGGTAGTATATTAGATAAAGCACATACAAATTGCAGTATGTTAGATATGAAATAATAATTCTGAATTGAAATAAAGATGGAAATAGATTATATATAAGTGTTGAAAATAATTTTAAATAAAAATACATTTATTGTACTGGTAAATTAATAATACTATGCTCTATATTTAATCGATTGATGCTTCAAAGGTTTAATATGTTTCTAATATGTGTTCTGTTTGGACCGTAACTAGTCGACTTCGAGTTTTGTTTATAATGATAATACTTAACAATAAACTGTTAAATTTTAAAGTAATCAATTATTTTCGTTATGTTATAAACCGACTAATTGAAGATAAGAGCAGAAATAAGAATAATAATAAATAATAATATAAAAAGATTAATTTTAATAATCAAAATGTATTCCTGCCATTTTTACCATTATAATACATATAATTCTTAAAGTTCATCGATAGCTCTGTTTGTACCCAATCTCTATTCATTTATTCTTTGTTACTTATTATTTTAATATATTAAATCTCCGCAAAATATTTGTTAGTATTTACCGAAAAGTTAAAATTTGTAACTTGTTTTCGTCAAACCTACTGGTACTAATAACATTTTAATTTTCGACAATTAATATTTCTATATTAAATTTTTCCGCCCGCCACCCTCCTTGGAAGTGCTTTAGGTAAATTTCGTTATTTAAAGTACATTTTCAGACATACTAATAGTTAAATCTAGCTAATATTAGTATGGTTTAATTAATTTCCTCGAGCCCAAATGTCTCGCGCCCAAGTGGCCCTGCGCCCAAGTGTCATCGCGCCCAAAACGGCCTCGCCCGGACGGCCGCGCCCAAACGGCCGAACCCAAATGTCCGGTTCCGTTTTTCAACATGGTGTGCTTCTGCTGTTGTATCTTCTATTAGGTGTGTTTATTAAAACTGGGGGGGCCAATTGATCATTCCAAATACGAATCTTTAACAGAATCGAATGACTTTGCTATTGATATTACCAAAGGAGGAACGTCAAAAGACTCCTGCTAAGAGATGTGTAGAACTGTACTACAGTGCTTAATGCAGTTTCTCCACTTATTAGCATCGCATTTGCTCAAAACTTCCTCCCAAACCTTCCTTTTTCTTATAAATTTGGGGCTGACGTTATTAACTTATTATATAGTTTTTTTACAGACTGCCCATATAAGTTCAATGGGGTTGTAAATACCATGGCAAGGAGGAAGCCTTAGAATATTGTTGTTGTTTTGCTTTAGAAGTTTGTTAATTTTATTTTTTCAAATTATTTACGGTCGTTTTAATTAGATTCCAAAATTATATTTTTTATGGTTCTCATCAAAATTAATGTTATTTTTATACAGCCAGGGTCAGAGAACTTTTTTATTTAAATATTAGTAGTTGGTTTTTTTTCTATCAACATTGAGTGATAAGAAACAATTCATAACGATAACGTATTTACCCCCCAATGCTAGTTAAAGCAACCTCCAACTGATTCTCTATTCTCTATTCATATTGTTGTGGTAATCTTGATGTCCAATTTTTGAGTCTAAATGAAGGTCACCCCTGTTAGGAAACCACCACAATAGCCTGCATAAAACACTGTAAATATTTTATCTTCTGATTTCAGAACCAGTTGGTATTTCAAAAATTCATTATGTATACCCGTAAGTAGTTCCCTTGGCTCTTTTGAACGTTTTTCTACGGTCTGAACATTATATGTTTAATATTTATAAACAGTACTGATCGAGAATTAAAAATTAGTCAGGAACATTAACAATACTACATTGTATTATAAATTCAATTACTTACAGAAAATATTTCCAACTTCTTAAATTATTTCGAAAATAATTGTACGTTTACACACTTTTTTCAATTCTTCAAAGCAGCTTCTAGCGGATAATTTGAACTTCATCAGCATTCATGATATTACTCATTAATCGTAATCACTTTGAGTTAAATTAAACTTTATTTTGACCAACATAAGTCGCTACCAGAAATTATGAAAGTTTTTTATATGCATTGATAAATTTTAAATTTTTTTTGATGCAAGATGAAAACTTTAATCATTAAAATTACAAACCAATGTGCTCCCAACAAATAAGTGCTGCCAATGTAAATCTAGTGTCTCGCCTAGTTCCAAAACGACTATAGTTTTCTACGTATGTTACCAAGAAGGTGTATATTGTTCCAGGCCGTAACACTGAGCCTAGAAAGTAACCCTTGAATGGCCTATCAAAATCTTGCAACTTTGCTTTGCCTATTTTAACAAAAAATGACTGGTTTTGTTAACTAAACCCAATGCACAATCTGTTAGTCTGATTCACGCCACTTGAAAAAAAAATAAATTTGTGGCTATTTATATCACAGTGCGTCACTTCATCGTAACATTCAATTTGAAAACAATTTCTAATGGGTAGGTACCAATTCTCCATTGCAGGTAAACCCTACTAATTTTGACTCATCTATTTTTTTTCAAAATTACAATCTTGCTTAGAAGCTAGTGGTATTGCAGTAGAACAAGTCTTTATATCGATTTTTAAAAGGTTTTTCTTAAGCAACACTAGTCTTTCCAATTCAATTCTCTAAATTCAAAACCTGTTTCCATTTTTATACCTCTCTTTCATTAGATGGAAATTTGAACACGTTAATATATGGAGCAATTGATGAAGTGTATTTAACTTGAAGCTGAGTATGCCACACTTCAAATGCATTCTTGCAACTGATATGAAGTGCCTTGCCAAAATAGCTTGAAACGTTATTTGAACGTTTTTTAAAACGACCACCTTGTTGTTAGTTATTATCATTGCTAGTGAAAGAATACCATTTATTTTTGAAGTCTAGCTTTCAAATATGACACTGTCCATGCATGAAGCTTCTTCTTCCTTTTCTTCTTCTACAGTGTCTTTATATGTGATATTTAGGGGCTGTTCGAAGTCCAATTCATAAGTGCAATATGATTTTCTGATAGCCACTTCTTTACTTTCTTCTCTCTATGTCACGAAGTAATATCTTACCGACAAAAAGATAATTTCCAGCGGAATTCTGCTACTCAACGGTGAATTTAACATAATTTAGCAGGATCTTAATATGTCTTTCGGTGCTGATAGTTTCATCTACTATAAAGTGGAGTTACCACGAGACCACAACCGATGCAACACATCTTTTTCAGAAAACCTGAAATAATAGTTTAACTTCATGCAAAAAATTGTATTCATTAAAATTATATCTATATTTATCATCTTTATAACCTTTATTTAATTACTTGTAAACTAATTATTTACAATTCAATTCAAATTTTATATCAATAATCCTGTATGTTTACAATAGTTAATTAGTCAAATTATT
Organism: Agriotes lineatus; assembly: GCA_940337035.1. Classification (NCBI taxonomy): domain Eukaryota; kingdom Metazoa; phylum Arthropoda; class Insecta; order Coleoptera; family Elateridae; genus Agriotes; species Agriotes lineatus. The sequence continues at coordinate 34,256 of CALNHX010007974.1, forward strand.
AGACGTTGATGTTTCTCTTGTTAAATTTAATATGAATTTTATATTTGAAAGTAGCAGATCAATACTTGTGATTACTGGTTTCTTTTTTATATCAGTTGTATTTCTAAGTGAAGTTTTTTAGAATTACTTGGTAATCGTCTTTCCTCGAGATCTTCCGTGTATTCCAATTCAGTTGATAAGCACATCAGCTACTCTTCTCGTCCTAGTCAGCAATACCTTCTTATCATAAGTCACATGCACTAACTTAGTATTTTTCGATTTCACATTTAATTCTTCACTAAATCACTACTTATAAGTATGACATTTTATAACTGTACATACCAGTATTTTAACATGTAAATGTGAATATTTAATTCCGTTTCATATTGAACTTGTCAATCGAATTAATAATTTTTACACACCATTTGTTCTGTTATTTTTAAAATACCCTCCAAAACCATTGGTTATTCTCAATTGATAATACAGATTTCTATTCTTAATATTTATGACTTTTCTATTCGTCATTAATCACACTTTTTAGGTTAACAGTTCTGAATTGTGTCTGTCTCCAATAATTATATGATGATATTAAACCTTTTATATACCAATATGTACGAATTAAAATTGTGTATTATCTTTTATGCTAATATTTACTCTTTCAAATCAAGTTTACCTAACATAATAACATTCAATTAGTTTGAATTACAATTGCAACCACAAATGGACTATTTACGAAATTAATTGCAAATACCTTTGAAGGAAATAGAAATTCCTATGATAAAACAATCAATATCCTTTTATGAATATTATGTACTCAATATAAATTATAATATTTTTTTTGTTTAATTTTATAAATAGTTTAGATTAATACCAAATTTTGTTTTTTCAGTATTGTAATTTTTTTGATATTTAAGATCCATTAAGAAACAATAAGCTTATAATAATAACATATCAACGAAATATTAAAACCATAGACGTTTCTAGGTTTTAGAAACAACATTATACAAATCCAGGCAAAAGCATAAAGGAAGAAGAATTTAACAATAATATATACATTTCCATAGTAAGTTAAATATTGTTTTTTGTATTCGCTCCGCAAACTGGTTACTTTGGAAACTGTCTAGGATCCTCAAAATGGCCATTTAGAGACCTTGTACTTAAAGTCGCCATGGCGACATTTTAGCGGACTCAACATTAGTTGCCATGACGACTTTAAGTACAAGGCCTCTAAATGGCCATTTTGAGGATCCTAGACAGTTTCCAAAGTAACCAGTTTGGGGAGCGAAAAATACATTTTCGCGCGGCCTCCTAATATAATGCCGCGTTAATGGTAATTGAAACTTCATATTATAATGTTTGGAGAGCTAATACAAAAAAACTTTGTATGCAACACGTCCTCAAATGGCTTTAGAGGACTCATCTTCATATTACGGAAACATTACGACTCGTCCCCTAAAGCCTTGCTTTGAAGACTAGTTACATAAAGTACTATTAAAGTGCCTTTAATAAAAATTAAATATTTTTGTCAGCAGTAAGATACAACAAAAGGAAAACAATTGGTGAAAATGAACTATGCATTTCATGGACTAATAATCACAACAACCGAAATTTAACAAAATAAAAACTAGGTGCGTTTTAATCAGGGCTGTAGAGTCGGAGTCGGGAGTCGGAGTCGAGGAGTCGGAACTTTTTGGGTGGAGTCGGAGTCGGAGTCCGTATAAATTACCCGACTCCGACTCCCACTTTACAATTTTTTTTTAAATAAAAACACCAAAAGCTAACAAACTATTTGAACGACTGTAGTACTGACAATTTGAAGACAGACTCAGGGTTAATAAAAATCGATTTTTCTTTACTTACGGTAGTTTATGAAAATGCACGTGCACTATAATATGTTAATTCATAGATCCACGAGTGTGCAGAGTGTGTTCTAGAATCAGTGTGATCACCGCTTGTAAAAATACCGACTTTGTTCTTGTACAACGTAGTAGACGGTTTTTTCTATATCTTACCAATATCTGTTTTATGTGATTAACAATAAAACAAACATAGCACGTATTATTACTATTAGTATTACGTCTAATTTCTAACTTTTATAGTGCACCTTATTTTTTCTGTTTCAAGATGTATTTTAAAAGTTAAAACAGTTTCAGCATTTTGTTATATTGTTACTGTTCATGGTGGTTTTGTTTAATTGGCAATATTTGAAGAGCACTTCTTTTGTGTATTTGTTTTGTTGATTAAGCAAAATATAAAAAAATATAATTTTATATATATTTATATACTTTTGATAATTAAACTACTCCATTAAATTCATTATTTTAATCAAATAATTTAAATCTGCACAACCCTGCCCAGACCTTAGACTATTTGAATTTCCTATGACTCAGTAAACTTATATTATGTAGGCAGGTAGTAAATGACCCCTTTAGAAAATAATCTACTACGGAATGTAGTGAGTTCTGTTAGTTTAGTAGGCAGGTAAGAAACTTACTTGTTATAACAATGGCATTTGCACGTTTATGAAATTTTGCCATGAAGTGTATTCTTCTTAAAGTAAATTTAATCCTTTTCCTCATTTACGTTTGTAAACCTCTCTGTGTATTTGTACGTGAAATCAATACGTCGCTGGAAACCGTGAATCCAATATTTGTAAATATGAAATTTATTATAATCAACCCACATTCTGCACAACTTGTGAAATTCGTTATTAGCCGGTAAAGTTTATCAGGTAGATGAAAAGGAATAGGAGAAGGGTTATCAATATTCTAGTACTGCCGGAGTCGGAGTCGGGAGTCGGAGTCGGATTCAAACTACTAAAATATCAGGAGTCGGAGTCGGAGTCGGAGTCGGATTTTTTGTTACCGACTCCACAGCCCTGGTTTTAATTAACAAAGGTAACAACATAAGAGGATTTTATTTTTTCACATATTTAATATGTATTATGTTTTAATTTTAGATAAAAGGATACATGTGCCTTTTAAATGTTTTGATCCTAAATTTTAAAATGTAAATTTTTTTATAGTGTCTAGAAAATCTAAATTAAATTAGCGAAACGTTACGTTAAAAGTTTGTTTCATTCTCAAATATTATTTAAAACCGTTTGACACAACTAATCAGTTAGGTATCTTACAACTATCTAAAGTAAATCAAAATATCAAAATTAGCTGAAAAAGTTCTTCTACTGGCAAATAAGACAAGTAATGTCTTGTTTTTCACACTAAATTTTAAATAGTGATACAGCTGTAATCAACATTTAATTATGTTTTAAGATGCTTTATTATTATTTAGTTTTCAAATGCTTTGTTATTTAAAGACCATATCAATATATTTGCAGGTCGTCTGCATACATGGGAATTTTACGGTATTTTGATTACTTTTGGTAGATCTAAGGTATACACAGAATACAAAGTAGGGCCTAGGATACTTCCCTGTGGTACAACACTCATGGTATCCTTAAAATCTGACAAAATATTATTAACTTTTACTTATTCGGATCTATCGATTAAATAACTGCGAAACCACGCTAACGCTAACACCATATATGCCTATATACGAGAAGAGTTCAAATATAAATTATAATTTAACATTTATTCTAAAACAAGCACAAGGACTCTAATATATATCACGTCATTTTTCAACTCAGTCTCCCTCCCTTTGAATAAACTCGTGCCAATACAGAAAGTATTCCACTAGAAAAAAATCTTTTGGCTGCTGACACGCCCATTTCCGAACAATTTCGATGACTTCTTCATTACATAGATGTATTTTTCTTCTAGAAACTCTTTTAAGGGTCCATACAAATAAAAATCTCATGCAGCAAAGCCCGAAATGTATGATAAATAAGGCAGCATGGTCCATTGAAATTTTTGAATCGTGGTCAACGTGTGAATAGCGAAATGGGGTGGAGCATTATCCTGTCAGAAAGAGAACTATCGTTTTTTTCAAGCCACCCTTACTGATATCTAATAGAGGAAGAATATCCTTCACTGTAATTCGACGGTAGTTTCAGGTAAGTACGTTTTACTTTCTCAGCATTTTCTTCTGTTGTCGATGTTTTTGTGCTCCGAGAATGCGGTTCGTTCTCGACATGTTTGCGGCCATCTTAAAAGCTTTACTCCTTTTATAAACGCTTATGTTTGATAGTGAGTGCGTACAAAACTGTCTTTTAACACTTACACAAATTTCTGATGGTTTGAGACTTTCTTTGTAAGCATTTACTAATAATGCGTTGTTCGACGCTTGAATGCACTCTCACTTCACTCATGCTTTCCAATTGAACGAAAATGAATTGTGACGACTTAACGACTGAATGAAGTTAGGACTTGTTCCAGAGCATTAGTGAATGTATACAACTTTTGTGCATGTCTTTGTTTTTTTGCGCGCAATTCACATTTGAACGCTCCTCGTATTTCAAAATTGACAACATCGAATGCCTCTTGCTCTGATCCAAAAATACCAAAAAAAGGAATCATAAAGTTATCTATAGCAATACTTATGTCATTTACTACTTTTATTAAGGCAGTATTTGTACTATTACTCTACCTAAATCCTGATTGGAAAGATGGCAAGATAGCATGACTCTCGAGATATTCTCGTATTTGAGCAGACACCACCTTCTCAAGCAGCTTAGAGATGGCCGACAAAATACTTATCGGTCTAAGTTGTTTATTTACGTTGGGATCAGAAACTTTGGGTATCGGTACTACAATACCTGTTTCCAAATCTGAGATTGAGTCCCATTCAGCAGAGATTCATTGAAAAGTTTTCTAATTGCTTCTATATAGTATGGAATAACCAAATCGAGCATTTTTTTGTTAATATTGTCAATACCATAAGCTTCCGATTTTATCGATAGAAGATGCTTGTATTTATCGTCATTAGTTATGACCTTAAACTTAAACGTAAACTCATGAAAACTGTTAGAATAGAAATAATTGTAAGTGTTATAATCTACAACAGAGTTACAGCAGCGCTAATAAAATATGAATTTAAATTGTTAACATTACACAAATTAGTGGAAAGCTCTTGACATTTGTTTAATTTATTAGCAATGCACCAGTTTTTAAGATTTTTCCACATGCTAGATTTATCATTTTTACTCCTTTTGAGGTCATATTCCTTATATGCTTTTTTCTCGTTACGTATAGCTAGACTTACATAATTACGAAGGAATATTAAATCTATGTCACTATTTTGCTTGGTTTCAATATATTTATTGTACGATTTATTCTTGTTATAAGTAACGTAAGGTTTGTTTCGTCTCATCTTATTACTAGCTACGGTGCATGTTTATTAAACAATGTTAATATAAACTAGTTTTAAGTTTCGACTTTAAAACTAAAGTCATCAAACTTAAATAGTGATTCCCAAGGGATTCTGAGCGCATCTAGAGCAAACCTATTTAAATCAAAATTATTACAATTTCTGAAGTGAACTGTTTTAAGCTTGGGAATGGAGCTCTTCAGACCTATTCTACAGGATACAAGCATTTTATCTGTTAAATTGTTCATATCAGGTGTACAATCTTCATTTTTGTATCTTAAATTTGAAAAATTCCGATAAAACAAATCATAATAGACCACTGCCAAAAATTGCATAATTCAGAGAACAACTTAAGTCTGAATTTACGCAAATAACGTCGATTAGAGAAGTTGTTGTACAAGTAATTCTTGGTGGTTGATGGATAACTTGCCGAAGATTAAAATCAGTCAACGTGTTGAAGCACTGTGATTCATACGATCGATAGTTCAAAAGATTAACGCTGATATCACCCATTAGAAATACCGCTTCTACTTCTGGATAAAGATGATCTAACACTTCACTTACGTTATTCACAAAAGGTTCTATATTCACTCACCCTGAAGTAGGCCTGTAGACAACACCTAAACCTAGTTTTTAATTGTATTTTTATCCACAGTTGTTGGATCCCATTGGATTGACTGATGTATATTTCATATTTTATATGCTAAACGATTGATAGAGTGGAGACCACGTACCGATAAAAGAAGTAGAGGAAGACCCCCTACACGTTGGGGAGACGATATCAAAAGAATATCAAATCGCTGGATTAGGGAAGCACATGACCGCGAGAACTGGAAGCGTTCAAGGGAGGCCTATGTCCTGCAGTGAACTCAGACGGCTGGGTAAAGAAGATATGCCTTTTCAAGTATAGCCCTATGCCACCATCTCTACTTGCCCTATCTACACATACGAAGTTGTGGCCAGGCATTTGATAGTCTCCATGGCTATGGTTTGAAGTAAGCCAAGTTTCTGTTACCATGAAAACCATGAAATAATTTGTGTCCACGTTCCCAATTTTCTTTATGACCTCGATAGCTTTATTAGGGTCTAGGTGATAAGTTTTGAAAATAATTGGCTAAATCAGATGAGAGTGCATTGACCTAATGCACCGAATGTGATTGACATACCCAAACAACGGTGTTTTGCGTTTGCAGATAATTAAAATTCGGTCTCACCAAGGCAAACTTGAGTTCATAGAAATTCATTCTAGTAAGTATCAATCAGTTTAAGCAACTAATAAATGTTTTTTTATTATACCTGCATCAGAATCGCTGTTTAAAGCACGCCTGAGCGTACGAATATAGGCGATTAAAGCTCGCCGAGCTTTAAAGGTTGTCAAGGAAACGACTGAATGCAACAACGGACATGGACCCGACAAAAACGTAAATAATTCTCGTAACTATAGTAGCAATATTATTATGCCCTCTCGATTTATCACGACAAATATTATTTCTAAGTTTTTAGTGCGTAATTTATTTCCAGTATTGAGGGTATAATAAAAAATTGCATAAAGTATTCGTGGATAACTGGTCTTTAAAACACTTGCTCTATTTCGAGCACTCCGGCTACGCCGTCGTGCTCGAAAACTCGCGCGTGTTTTAAAGACCTTATTATCCACTCATACTTTAATATACTATAATGTATTGTGGGATTATTATAAATTTTTGAGGTATAGTTTACTACGCATTTTTTTATGTCATCTAACCACCCTTAAATTTAATGACAATACTTTGAATCACCCTGTATAAGAATAAGAGAACAATTTTAACAGTGACAGAAAGAAAGATTCTGTTTCAAATAAAAAGCATTGCAAGGGAGGAAAGCGTAAGGAAACAAAGTAAAGGTATCTTATCAAAAGAATAAAATTAATGGAAAGGAATATGAGTGAAATGATATAAATAATATAAGAGAGTAAAGCACACTGAGGCACGGAGCTGAACTTAAAAAACTAAGCAAGGTGTGAAGTACGGCGATATCAAATCTTATTTTGATTCAAGGTTTCACCCGTATCATTTATATTACTTTATTTGAATACACCTTGTATATGCCATAACATTACAAGTGAAACTGAGTAACTAACGGCATAGATCTTTTGATTTTATTTCAACACATATTCAGAGCGGTATTGTTGTTAGTTTGAGGTTAATAAAAGTAGATGACATACAAGAAGACGAATCGGTGTACTGTGTATGATACCAAATTCTAAAGCTAGGAAACTACGTTGTCTATAACTTTTTTGTTTTTTTATCACTAATATAGGAGGGACATTGTTTGTTAGGAAGATACACTATCCATAATGTTTTTTATGACGCCAAAAAATTCTATTCTCAACATTACAAAAAAAAGGTTCATGATGTTAAAATTTTATAATGTCCTCGTCAGGCATTTTACATTACAGTTTTTCAGTAAGAACCTACAAGGCAAACTACGAGCGAATTGCTAAACGATAAAGATGGAAGGAATACTTTCAAGGGCTGCAACACCCCGAAACAAGATGAATGGGAGTGGAGTAGAATGTGCAGTAACCAAAGTACGAGGAGGTAATAAGTGCGATTAAATCTCTCAACAGCTGGTAAGCACCCGAAGAAGACAATAAGACAGCAGAGATTATTAAAGCGGGTGGGTAATACCTATGGACAATAATATATTGTAAGAAAAAAAGTTTGGGACAAGCCATGTTGTCGAAGAGCTGGAAGACCGGGCTGATAATCCCTCTACACAGAATAGGAAAAACAATAAGGTGTATCAATTACAGGAAAATTAATATTAGAATGTAATGTATAAAATACTGACCAAAACGATAAATAACAGAATCGAAGTTTATGCAGAAAGAATACTGGGAAAATACCAGAGCGGATTTAGGAAAAAACAGATCTACCACAGATTGCATTTTTATTATAAGACTAGTACCTGAGTATTCAATGTGGACTTGCATAAACTATTTGTAGATTTCAAACAGGCCTATTATTCTATAGATCATAAATCATTATGGTACATAATGAAAGGAAAGGGAATGCCAGAAAAATAAGACTAAGAAGCAAAGTACTAAGTTAAAATCACAAATCGTAAGCTGCTTATTGACAACATTGTACAACCTCATACTAGATAAAGTCTTAAGAAGCCTAACCATCAACTGGAAAGGCATAATATTGAACACAAGTAAACAAGTACTAGCATTAGCGGATGAGGTAGACTTAATAGGAAAAGGAACAGAAGCAATAAAAGAAAGTTTCGTGGAAATAAAAGGACCAGCAGAAAGAATAGGGCTTACAAAAAGCGATGGAAAGAATATATAACGGTAGGAACACATAGAAGACCGAAAGTAATCCAGAATATGATGATAGATGAATATAAATTCGAAATAGTACAATATTTTAAGTATTTCGGCTTATTTATTAGTAAACATGAATAATGAAATAATTTTATATACAAAAAAAATCTATAAGAAGCTTTCTCAGAACTTCCCTAATAAGTGCACGTTGTGACACTCACCTAAAAATCAAAGAAAACTATGCTTAAATATATCTCAACGCACCCCTCTCCCGAGACATATCGGCCCGGTACGCCTCGCTGCTAGTTGTCCCCATGATGGTCGAAACTTGCAACCTGAAACCTGAAATCTGTTCCAGTGGTTCACAACCCATGTCCTAATCTCATGCCCTATTTCATGTGTGCCAAACATAGTGAAATACATGGAATACAAAAGACATCCGTCATCGCAAAGTAATAAAGATTACTTGATGTGGAATCTCCACACCATTCACCAAGAGATTCCTCATCATGCCAAAATACAAATTTTAAAAGCAAACCGCCAAAAGTATGAAATTAAATTCCAAATTTTAAAATATCTCAAGAAATTAAGCCGTAGAATGACCAAATTAATCTAAAACATCAAGGCTCAAAAAATGGCAGAATTGTCTCTCAACCGTCTATCAAACCTGAGGGATCCCTAAGGGTCACGAATATAACTATCAAGCAACACAATGGTTCCCATTTTGCAAAAGCAATCTTGTTTCCAATAAAACTGACATCTTGCGAGGCAGAAAAACTTCCTACCTACAGTTTTTACCGCGCTATGGGGATCTTTAGAAAAACACATGTACCCCCATTTCACTCCTTTAGGAAGTTAATTCTGAAATCCCCCGAAAATGGTTTGGCTCGATTTGTGACAGGGAACTGATTTGCCGATTTTCAGTTTTATATACTGTTTGAGGCTTTCGCGGTTACTCGAATCATCCTTCTTAACATGGAATTTCGGCTTAGTATTTGCAAATAAAACTGGGACAGCTAATATGTAATATTGTAATATGAAGTACAATAAAATATTAAATACTCGTAACTATGTTCCTTTTCTTATGCTTCTATCTTTAATATTATTTTATGTATTTACCTACGGAAATATAAGTTAGAGAAAGTTTCACACGTTATTAAAAACGCAAAAAGTAGTCTCAAGACTTGTCCCACTTTTATTTGCAATCAGCTGTACCTTGCACCTTGTGAAGTCGAGCAAAAACCCGCGCGATAGTCATGCTCTTTGGCGGCTCGTGTTGTTTGAGTATCTTGAGAACGAGGATACTTAGGCAGATTTGGCCGTTTTGCTGTTTGTGCATCCATATTTACTAACGTTTCGCAAAACTTTGCAGCTTGCATCATCAGAGTGAAAGTCACACTAAGAACCGAAGGTCGGCGTGGAGCTATTTACAGTCCGCCGTGCCAGGCGCGCGGAGTGGCGTAACGCTGGTTGGTCGTCCGAATGCAACGTAATCCGTGGGGCGTGGCCGTATGACGCACAGTGGTTGTAATGCTTTAGAGTTTAGATCATGTATCACAAGGGTCCACGTTTTACTAAGCTTAAAGCCATCTTCCCTGTTGATATTATTTGGATGTTTTTCTATTTCTATGGCTTCACGTATCACACACAATTCTATAGTGTGCCCATTTGTAAACGTATGCTCAGCTACTGACCTTCGGTTCTTAGTGCGACTTTCACTCTGATGATGCAAGCTGCAAAGTCTTGCGAAACGTTAGTAAATATGGATGCACGAACAGCAAAACGGCCAAATCTGCCTAAGTATCCTCGTTCTCAAGATACTCAAACAACACGAGCCACCAAACAGCATGACCATCACGCGGGTTTTTGCTCGACTTCACAAGGTGCAAGGTACATTAAGCCAGAAAATGCTGGATGTTCATATACAAATACTATGCGGTCTAACCCGAAATTCCATGTTAAGAAGAATGATTTTCAGTTTGTTATCTGCAATAGTTACGGCTTTGTAGCGATCTTTAGAAAAGCGCATCTGCTCCATTTAATCCCTTTGGGCAGGGAATTCTTAAAATCCGTGAAAATGATATGACTCGATTTGTAAACGGAACTGATATGCCGAATTTCAACTTGTTAATTCCAGTTGTATCCGCTTTGCGGCGATTTTCGAAGAAATACATCTACCCCATTTACCCCTTTGAGAAATTAATTAGATAAAAAATCGGGTATGATATACGCACACAACTTCCTTTTACAGTGATCTTATAATTAGCCAAAAATTTGATTTTTAATTTTTAAGCATTTGTAAAAAATTTTCAAAAATTACAAATCCTACAGAAACCGTACAAAATAGAGCGTTAGTTGAAGAGACAAATTTTCTCTAAAATTTTAAGCTGAATTCAAAAATACAATAATATACCGGGTGTTCTATTTAAAGTAAGAGTTACTAAAGAAAAAAGAAAAAACAAAAGAAGCCCATTTTAGAGGTATTCAACTGGAAAATCACATATCTCACATCAATATACATTATAAAAATGTAATAAAAATGTAAAGTTTGAAAAAAATTGTTAGAGCAGTTTTCGAAAAAATTGAAAAAAAATGAAAAATCACAAGAGTAAACAAAAAGATTTGCCGTCGCATCTAGATAATATACAAAACTTATACAGGGTGTTCGGTAAAGAATGGGCCAAACTTCAGATATAGTTAACTTCGTCAAAAATAAGCTGATTTAACCCAACTTATCTTAGTACAAAAGTTAGTACTAACGGAGCTACAGGGTATCAAAGTTGAAAAAAATAAATCACATTTTTTTAATATATTTCGATCACTTCCAGCTAATTTCACGAAATTTCGTATCCGGGGATTTTTTGGCATGAGAAATTCAAAATTATTAACGATTCAGTTGTATCTTCTAGAGGGCGCCACAAACGACCATTAGAACACTGTTAAACGCTAGAAGCAACGGTTTCCCATAAAACCGCTGTGAGCTTTTTACTTACCTTTAGGTCGGCGTTCTATATTTTTAACTCAACAATTGATCACCATAAAAGTGTACTTGAGGCCCGTCTCTAGCAACAGTGAAGACGTCGCGAATTCTTTGATTAAGAGATTAAAGGGAGCGCCAACAAGTTTTACTCAGGTACACTGATATAGGTCAAGAAACTTGTAACTTCACTTTATATCAATAAAACAATTATCAGACTCAATGATTGAAATTAAAATGAAAGAGAGCAATACCTTTAACTAGCTTTATTGTTACTCAAACGTGGACAATTAGTCGATTAGGTCCTAGCTTTATTGTTACTCAAACTTAAACCATTATTCAATTAGGCTCTACTATTTGAACGGGGTACCCTACTTAACTTAAACCAATATGTTTAATAAGTACACAGTGTTCTAATATGAAAAAGATCATCAGATTCTAATTAAATCACTTATCTGTTTGTCGTTATACTTGCAAACGCTTAATAAGTTCAATGACTCCTAACAAATGTCACCTTGACAGGCCCCAATCGCCGGCTGTCACCTACTGCACGTAGACCCCAAGACTGCGTGATGATTTTCAGCAGACTACTTCCCGTAGGTTTTACGCCTAGTAATTGTTGCTATAACATCGAATTTCAAGATAGAATAAGGTAGATGCCAGAATAATTATACGTACCCTGATAACAGGCAATAAACTATGCAAACGTTTTCCGTGGTTCCTATATCGCTTCTATGCTCGAATCTACATTCGTCGGAAAATGACACTCGCTCCCATAATATCCTACCAGGACGGTCGGTCAGTATTATTCACTACTATAACCAAAACCACGAGAAATTGCGAGATTATCAAGTTTTTTTCCACGAAACCTTTTGCACGTTAAAATGCTGTCACTCGTTTTTCAAAAACAAAATCCGTTATTTATTTTCTACCCTCTAGTAGCAACCATTGCCACTCTGATCATAATTTTATATGAGCTTTCACCGAGTTATTCCCACTTGATCTTTTATTCCCTATTTATATACCGTAAACTACTAGTATTAGTGCCATATGCTTTTAGCACGTAACACCGCATCCAAAACTTATCATGAATGTAAATTATCCTAAAGTAAAGTCAGATTGTTGAGTAAATAATGGGCCATACCGCAAAAGCGTAATAGTTAGACCATAATACGTGAATTTACTTCAGCTTATCCTAGTACCAAAGTCGATATAACAAAGATACAGGATGTCAAAGTATTTACTCAACAATCTGACTTTTCTTTAGGATAATTTACATGCATGATAAGTTTTAGATGCGATTTTCTGGGAAACCTTTACTTCTAGCGCTTTCAATAGGATATACCTTTTTTAGCAGAAAAGATAGGAAAAAAGATGTTTCCAGTCGAAAATGACATACACCGCGGCACAAAAAAGTTGCATCGGTTTAACAGGGTCCTAATGGTCGCTTGTGGCGCCCTCTAGAAGATACAACTGAAACGTTGATAAATTTGAATTTCTCATGCCAAAAAACGCCCGGCTACGAAATTTCGTGAAATTAAATAGCTGGAAGAGATCGAAAGATATTAAAAAAATGTAATTTATTTTTTCAACTTTGACACCCTGTAGCTACTTAAAGTAGTATCAATTTATAAGTATTTTTTTTCTTTCGATTGATACCACTATCAATCCTATCAATTCAAGCGGCAAGCAGGATCTGTATATATACGATTTCCCATGCTATTCCCCCCCAGCCCCTTAAGTGAAACACTCGTTATAGGCAATTTGGGTTAAATTGGCTTATTTTGATCTCTAGAATATGTCGTTTCCGCACCTTTCAGGGGCACCCTGTATATTAGATAGAGGGGATTACAAATCAAATTGAGTAATATACTGTATAGTATAGTGTAGGAACTACAAAATAATTATACGGCCATTTTTTAGTGTTTAATTGAGGCGTAGTGGCTGTCCTAAAATTCTAAGCTCGCATAATTAATAACGCAGTAAATATTGTAAGAAATGTTATACGTTGTTTCGTTTTAATAACAGATTTTAGCAGTTTCTTGAAAACTGTTTTGTATAAATTGGACAAGGTCAATAATAACATTCCCATTTTAGCATTTCTGTTTAAATGGTACCTATGACGCGCTACTGTGAAATGATTAAAACTGGTACTAAGCGAGCGTACATCAGCAGAGCGTCTAGTTAACGTAACGTCTTCTCAAAGTAGTGTCATGAGACTGAACAAGTTAAAAATGATAAACATTCTGGCATGTACATTCGCTTTAAATTTCTATATTACACTTGCCTCTACAAATGATCCTGAAGTAACAGTAGACCAGGGCTCTCTCAAGGGCTATTTCCGAAAAAGCTGGAAAGGAAAAACGTTTAAAGCCTTTACAGGCATTCCCTATGCAGAGCCACCAATTGGGGAGCTTAGATTTCAGGTAAGCGTTCATGTTTTTAAATCAAATTTTCAAAATAATATCAACGTGGTCTGCTAAGAATTTTATGTCGAGTTCCAATTTTTAGTTTTTTATATTCACACTTTATATCTGTAATTAAAATGATATTAAGATACTGGAAAGACACAAATAATACTTACATTAGTGCTGACAGTGCTGTATTCTACCAATTTATAATAATTATAGTTTTACTGATTATTTACACCACTCTTGATGTGAAATTTTATAACAAGTTTTTCTAAATCATTTAAAAACGATTTTATAAAATCTTGGTTAAAATTTTTTATGATTTTCTGTAACGGTGTTGTTAAAGTCAGCCTTATATTCTTGAGTAATTTATTAGTCATTAAATTATTATGAAGCAGTGTTGTCAATTATTTTCAATATTGTGATACAGACGGTGTTTCTGTTAAATTTAGGTTATGCTACCTTTATTTATGTTCGAAACTGAATACAATTTTAATCTGGCGTATTTAAAGAAGTAGACAACGTACGTAAATACGAGTATCTTTATTGCAAAAATTATTTATAAATTGATATACAGACACTAAAAAATTCAAACAAACGTCAACGTCAAGGAAATTAAATTATGTTGAGAAATTATATCTTGTTATAGTGATAGGATTATGACGTCATAGATCACGTAATACTAAAATTTCATCAAAGGCTATAGCTAAAAATTTTAAGGCGTTTAAGAAATTCTTAAAATTAATTCTGTAATTGCAATAAACTGGTTGACTGATTAAGTTGTTATAAAGTATTTGTAAATGATGTGCTTTTTCTTGTTCAGTAAAAAAAATATCGGCTAATATTAACACTTACCATTCTTCAAATAATAATTGTAAACTATTAAACAACAAAAGAATTACTAAATAAGTATTCAACTTTAATTTGCTTAGAGAAGGGAAGTAATTACAGGAATGGTCAATTAAAAAAATAAACAGTTGCATATCGTGGACCTGAGAACGATTTGTCAAATGCTATAAAAAAATATTAAAAACATTTCACGGAGTCATTATGAATGTTAGTTATTCCAAAATTACTATTGTTATCCGCATAATGAAAAGTTCAAGTGAATCAATCAAATAAGAGACTATGAAATGCGGACTGCGTCATTAACTGAGTGAAATACATTTCCGATTACTAAAAAAAAATTAAAAACTCTTTTAATTCCCACATTTAGGGAGGCCATGCAATGATTATTAAGTGTTTGCAAACGAAGGGCAAAATTAACTTTTCAGTTGATAGCACTGACGTCACTTAAAAGTTGCACCGGTCAAGAAACAATGCTTATTAATGCGTACGGGAGTAACTGCGTAGCTCGAGCAAGTGCGTTTGAATGGGTAAAATAGTTTAAAAGCGGCACCGAAACTGTCAAGGGTGCACCACGACCAGGAAAAGCAAACCGTGTAATCACTGAAAAGAACATTAGAACTGCGCAAGGGTTAATTTAAATAAACTTTTAACTGCAACCTATTAAAAGATAAATTGAAGCCAGCTATAAAGACAAAACGATGCGAACCTCTGTCCAAAGATGTGTTGCTGGACTGAATTGCTCCAAGGCAGTAATCGGAAAACTTAGATTTGAAGTTATTGAACATATTTCGTATTCCTCGATCTAGCACCATTCGATTACAATATACAATAATAAAAGCCTGAAAACTGCTCTGCATGAGTGGTTTCGCACAAAATACCCTAGACGAAAAATGGCATATTTTGGAGTCAACAAATATAAGGTAAACACAAAAAAAATAAAATTTACTTTTGCTTTAACTGAGTAGTGGATAAAAGTAATAATTTTCACATAGCACAGGCTTTACGTCTGACGAAAATGGAACCCAACAGATACAGAATAAATGCTATAACAGACAAAAAGGGGCAACGAATAAGTGCATTCTGTTTAATGCAGCTGTATTGAGGAGATGCAAAGGGTCCTGCGTGACAGCGTGTTATACATGGTCGGGCTATTGCCCAGCGTTTAAATCGCATTCGCAGGCGCTGAAGTTCGAATCCCACTTCCGGTGATGGTTTTTTAATTTGAAAATTGATGTAATTCGCATTACCAAGTGTTTTCTTTTATTGTTTCAGTATTTTTATCAACGTTAAGACATTTTTGAGCATAGTTTTCTTTCATTTTAAAAATTGTTTAGTGTCACAATGTTTACTTGCAAAGGAAGTTCTGACTAAAGTCTTTTTCTTACATCTGATTTCACAATTATTTTATTTATGCATCAACAATGATTGGATTATTATTTTCTAAATGTGATTTTGTTATATTCGGAGAATTCAAGTATTTAAATGAGCATTTTAACAGCGTTTGCTTGTTATTTTTTAAAGAAGTTATCTTGTTTTTCATGTTCAAACTCCAAGAAAAAAGATTTAATTTAGGGGTATAAACTACGATATCAAAAGAAAGAGCATTGAAAGGGTCTTTAAAAAATACAAAAATATATATGGTGTTTAATTAAACAGCCATTACTGACCTTTCAAGTGGTTGCCATGACGGCGGTTAGAAACTAATCATTTCCCGATCACCGTCATGGATTTTATTGAGATTCAAAGTTCTTCCATTTCTGTTAGTACTACCCAAAGACTGAAAAATGCGACAGAAACGTTTCAAAGAAATTTTAATCGCAATAAGGGTAATTTATAGTATCTTGTTCTTATGTAGTTTGAAAAATCCAAAGAGGCCAGTTTCTTAAAGTGCAAAATGGATTTTTATGTAGCTAAAGTACTATAAAATCTCTGAAGTCGAAACACCACACGACGATCATTTTAGCTTATTCATAAAAAAATTATATTTAAAACATTATTATTATTAAGTTTTCCACTCGTATATGGAATATACAGATACACTTAAAAAATTTTTTTGTTGGCCATTTTTTCAATTAACTCTTTTTAGCGCGGGAATGGTAGAAAACAGCCCGACATAATATTATATCAATTTGACCAGCACTGAAGTGGCTTTCCAAAAATGCCATAATATACTGGGCGTTTAATTTAAAAATATATTTAGTTAATTTCAAAGTCAAAGCTCGACACTCTTATTTTTCATACGAAAATACTCTCTCACTATCAGGTTGGTTGCCTAAAGCTAGTGACAGGTGTTAATTTTTTATTTACGTCAACTGTGTGATACAACGGGTCTTTGATTTCCTACCTTTGTCGCTAATTCTACAACAATAAGGCAACCTGATCATTATGTTTAAGTATAAAACAAGATGACTGATCGTAACTTTGACCTCATAGTAATCAGATATTTCTGCAGTAAAAATATAGAAGTTTGGCATTGCTGTAAAGATCATCTTAAGCGGTTTTAGAATAAAAAATAAAAAGATACAGTCCTGGCCACAAAACCGGGACACTGTTTTTGACCTAATTCCCACAATGCAATTATTCTCTCTTTATCGGTATTTCCAATATATGCCGGCATTTTTCAGAGTTGAATAATAACTTTTGATGACATTTATTAATTAGAACTGTCAGTGTTAGCAATGCTTTTCGCATTTTGAGAATTTTAGGTCAAAAAAAGTCTCCCGTTTTTTTTGGCCGCGCCTGTACTATTCTATTTAAAAATAACAAGTTGAAATTATTTCCTGTAAAACCAGAAGTAGTAAAATTTACAGCAACCACACTAATATCCGACTGAAGGGTGCACGAAATATTATTTCTATTCCTTAGGTCTACAAAATGAAAAACAAATAAAATATTAGCTTGCCTCTATGTTTCAACCCACCCTGTATAATACAATTTTATGCAACTCTCATAGTTTTAGAAATATCTACCATACCCACATCGTTGCCGCATTTTATATGTATCAATATGCAGACTAATTTTGATACTAGTCAACAACAATAATATGATTCGTATTGAGACAAAACATTTCCTTATTACATAATTTCAAATGAAAATGAATTTAGTCCGTCTTTAGACAATTAATACTGCTAAAATAAATTGCGAAAAAGAATTTGACCACCTATGACTAAAATATTAAGCATGCAGATTTTAATTTTCTTTTATTTAGGCTCCTGTTCCTGGAGGACCATGGAATGGAACTTTAGATGCAACTAAGCAGCACGCTATATGTCCTCAAATGAATATTTTTGTCAAGGATTACAATATCCAAGGAAATGAAGATTGTCTTTTTCTCAACGTATTCACGCCTCAGGTAATTAAATCCAAACCAGTGTTGAATCCAGGGAGGTGACCGGGGGGGAAATTCTCCCCTGGGCAGTACAAAATTCACCCCCGGAAACATATTCATGTTTTTTTCTATCTATAAAAGAATGGGTGGATTGCGCGGGAATAGGTAAAAATACCCCCCAGACGTTTCATCCCCCCCCCCCCCCCCCCCCCGGAGTAATGAGTTTGAATTCAACACTGATCCAAACCTACTAAGTGAACGATATAATTTGTATTGTAATTTAATTAGTTTGCACCGATTACAATTACATATCTACAGTTAGTCGATATTGACTAATTGTAATTATGAAGAATTCAGCAATACATTTTAGAAATACAAGATATATGCCGTTCACGATCTTTTTGGGTCAGGTGAGGCTATGGCCATCTAGTAATTTTGTTGGCAGTACCTTTGTGGTAACTAAACTCCCTAATGGAAATTGACACTTTTTGTGTTAGGTTAGGTTGTTTTCAGTTTAAGGTTATATTTTCTGAATAGGTACATTGTTGCCGGATCTCTGTTTAAATTAAGGATGAAAACTTTAAATGATTTGAGAATTGACGACAGAAACGAAAATGAGAAATAATGCATAACAAAAGCATTCAATATTAATGTTTATTGCAGTTTGGATAAGAATTGTTTACATGATATGAATATGCCACTTTATTTTACATGCTTGCTGCATGCTTGCTTGCTTGGTGGTGTGGAAGGATAAACACATCACAAACTGATGCCAAATCAATTTAGTAGAGTAATTGAGCAATATTGGTCTTATAGAAATTAACATGTGAAAAATGTAAATATCTTGTCAAATGGATGGCTCGCTGATTTTACTCCATGTTGATTTTCACATCTGCCATATAACATTTCAACACTAAAATAGTAATAAATACGTAGGTAGTAAATTATTATACATTATTACACTGAATTATTGTTTTTACAAATATAGCAATACATTCTTGCAACTAATTGTTTTCATAACCACTACTCAAAGCACAACCACCAAATTCACAACAGCATAAATTAATTCAAAAACAACAAACTGAATCATCTGCGGTCAGCTGTTCTGCTGAAATCGGCCATTAGCCCATTACCAATGAGTTCAAGTTATCGGTTTATTCTTCTTCTACTTGCGTACTATTCTATTTTCATCTCTGTTGATCTTCTTTGAACTATCGGTTTAACATTACGTTATTACAAGTATTTAACAATAATGCATCATTTTAAAGTACAGCAAATATATTTTCTAGTCTCGACATCAACTCGTGTTCTTTTAAATCTGGTCTGTCCTTTTTAAATTCGAAGTAGCGTCGTTTAATGGAAATTTTTTGTTATAACAAAATTATTTTGAGCAATTTCACTTTTCCTTTGACGGAAATTAAAATTATTTTTATTCGCAACCATATATGTAGTAAGATCATTACTGACTTTTAAAAAGTTGGAAAATGAGCTATTCTCAACTTGTAACTTTCCAACCGGTCGGAAAAGTGATTGTCGTCGCAGCGGTTAGAAATAAATCCATTCCCGACCGCTGTGTAGGTCGGGACACTGGGAATCTCGTTCATCCATTCATGCGGGATCCATTCCCGACCGCTGTGTAGGTAGGGACACTGGGAATCTCGTTCATCCATTCATGCGCGTCACAACCTGTCGTATCATAATATAATAATTTTTCTAATTATTGTTTAGAATAAAGTGGTTGCGAATAAAATAGTATACATACCACGGTGAAAAGTTTCATTCCTGTCTCGAGATAAAGTTCACCTCGACGCTACGCTGCTCGGTTAACTACTTAATCTCTCTACAGGAATGAAACACTTTCCACCTCGGCATGTAATATACTATTACACACTTGATAAATCATTTATTTTCTTAAGAATATTGAAATAATAAATCTGGCAATGCGGTGGCAAGAAAATGCACTTCCGCCACTTTCTGGATATCATCTCTCCATCGTGTTTTTGGTCTTCTCAGGTTCCTCTTGGTTGTCCGTGGTCACCACTCTGTCACCTTCCTGGTCCATCTTCCGTCTCCTGTTCTCATCAAATGTCCAACCTATCTCCACATATGTCTTGCCACGTCTATCACCCTTGTTTTTCTTCTAATCCATTCGTTCCTTTTTCTGTCTTGCAGCCTTACATTCAACATCGATCTTTCCATTTTCCTCTGTGCAATCCTTAATTTCTCCATTATTCCTTCATTTAAGCTTCACGTTTCTGCTGCATAAGTCATGGTTGGTAAGACACACTGGTTAAAGACTTGAGTTTTGAGGTGTTGTGGGAAGTTGGATTTAAAAACACTACTAAGTTTTCCATATGCAACCCATTCTAATTGTATTCTTTTTTTTATTTCTATTTCCTGATTGTTTTTCTCAAAAAATATTTTTTGGTCTAAGTAGATATACTCGTTGACCACTGTCACTTCCCGTTCGTTATTGAGCATAATTGGCATAGCGTCGGTCATATTTGACATAATATTCGTTTTGGACGCATTGATATTTAGGCCGTAACTTCTTGCCGAGTTGTTTAAATCTACTATCATTTTTCTCAGGTTTTCCATATTTTCTGCGAGCAGCAGAATATCGTCTGCGAAACGAATGTTTTTCAAATATTTACCATTTACATTGATACCGATGTTTTCCCATTCTAATGTCTTAAAAATGTCTTCTAATGCGTTTGTGAATATGTTGGGCGAGATTGTGTCTCCTTGTCAGACTCCTCTTTTAATGTTGATTGGCTCTGTTTCGCCTAAAATTTGAACTGTTATTGTTGAATCGTCATATATGTTTTTAATCAGTTGTATGTATCTGCTATCAATGCGGCATCTTTTGAGGGAGTTTAAAAATGCCCACTTTTCTATCGTATCGAATGCCTTTTCAAAATCGATAAAAGCCAGGTACATTGATTTGTTGTATTCTTGAAATTTTTCTATTGTATGTCTTAATGTGTGTATGTGGTCTATAGTGCTGAATCCCTTTCGGAAAGCCAGCCTGCTCCACGGGTTGAAACTCGTCGAGTTTGTTGGATATCCTGTTTGATATTATCTTTGTTAGCAGTTTGCAGACATGTGACAGCAACGATACAGGTCTATAGTTTCTGATGTCTTCCCTGTCCCCTTTTTTATAGAGAATAACAACGTTTGTATTTTCCAAGATATTGGTGTTTCTTCGTTCTCTAAACATTCGTTCATTAATTTTTCTAAATCCTGGTGATTTATTGTTTTTCATGCATTTTTTGCAGCATTTATTTTGTACTAGCTGACCCGGCAAACGTTGTTTTGGATTATGACATGATGGGGAAAACCCTCCAAACCATCAAGCACAGAATCATAAAAGTATGACTGCAAATAGAAAGTCGTATAGTGTAGAAAAACACACATTCGATATTTTCCAATTTTCCGACTTTTCCTTTGGATTTTTCCGAATTTATTTTTTTGTTAAATTACCTCGGGAGTAAAATAAACAAAACAAAAAAAATAATCCAAATCGGTCAAGTAGTTCTCGAGTTTTTGCGTTACCAACACACGGCGATTGATTTTTATATAATATAGATTTACTGATCGGCGGTAAATCTTCTGTATAATGTTTGCTGAGTTTTGATCTTTTGTATCTTGAGTTTTTTGGTTGTTGGCAAACTTTCTTTGAGTATAGGTCTTCGTAAAAACTTTCTATGTATCGAAGTATTTCTGCTCGAGTTTTAAGTTTGTTGCCATTTCCGTCTTTTAGGGTTACTATTTCTGATCTTCCTTGAGAGAGGATTTTCTTAAATACTTTAGGCTCTTTGTTGTTTTCTATTACTCTCTTTATTATTTCTCGTTGTATTCTCTAACGTCTTTTCTTACTTCGTTCCTAATTTCCTTATTTTTTCTTTCAGTTCTTCTGATATGTTTCCTATCTGTTTATTTCTATTTACTATTAGTTTATTTGTATTATATGATAGTTTACTATTATTTGTGCGAGTTGTCCGTTCTTTAAGCGTTTTTTGCACTGCATCTTTTATATTTATATTTGTATAATCATTTAGTTGATATATTCGGCGAAAGATTCTGGCTTTCTTCTCAGTTTACTTTCTAGATTCTTTTCAGTTCTTACTTCTTTGAAGCTATAACTATAACTAATCGCCAGTGTAGCTCAGTGGTTAGAGAATTGGACTGCGGTGTGGAAGTCTGGAGTTCAAATCCCAGAATCAATGCCTGGCAGGCGGCCTACCCAGTCGCTTTTAATAATTGGCGACCTGCGTTCTAAAGAACAAGGGGTAATAATGCGGTTGTCTAATGCGTAATGCCCACCACATCACCAAGTGTCATAAATTTGACACGAGACAGCCGGGTGTGAGAGCGAGGATACGAAAGCTCTGACCTTTCGCCTTGCAGGCCAATCTCCTTCATGGGGTGTTAGTGCCTCACCATTATTATTTATAACTATAACTATTATTAGAACTATTTCATAAAAACTAGACAAACTATGGAACTACGTGAGTTAGGAATATATTCACTCGCAGAAATTAGCCCACTCGCTCTTACCGGCTGACTTCGTATATAAATATCTATTATTTACAACAGTGTGTAAAGTGATTGCTTTGCTCACTCCTTTGGGGAGTAAAGTTGAACTTGATTCATTCGATGATCATTATCCCACTGACTTAAAGTGGATAAATTAATTAATTGAAGTCCAACAGGAAACAAAGTTTGCAAACATTTACTAAATTGTAACTACACTTTACAAATTTACAAATATAATAAAATTATTGCAATTGTTAATGTTGATCCTTAAAAACCCTGCAATTGATGTAAGAGACTTTTGGTCTTGATTCAGGATCGAAATTCTAGGCTGTTGTTTATTTCCTTTTCAATAGATTTAGAAGAGTTCCTTTGTTACTGATTCATGGTGGACGCACTAGGCAGTATTGTTGTGTCATACAACTTTTCTGCTATCTCCACTTTTTGTTTAATCGAATTTTGATATAACCTGCAGCAACTGAAGAACACATTTAATTGTTATATCACTTCCAGAATATGCTAGTAATGTTGCTGAAGTTGTTCTAAAGAAATGCCTAGTGTAATTGTTGAAATTTAGTAAATTTTTGGGGTACTTTTCTTATTGTGATTATTCCCACCAGTTGTTTTGTGCATTTCCCACAACAAGATTGGACTAAAAAACGTAGGTGATTGCAGAGAGATGCTCTTAGGATGGTATTTATACCGAACCAAAGTCTTGAATATCATCAATACATATCGTTTTTTACTCGCCGCTTCGGCAAGCCCTGAAAAACTCAATTGTAAGAATAACGGACAGGGTTAATTAAAAATTGTTATTCATAAATCAATTTAGCACTCTACCTTTATAACAATGAATCTGGAGCTTCCATAACAAACCCAAGCTTCCCCGCTTTGCCACTTTGCCCGGTAGCAATAGTTTTTACCTCCGTCATCTGAAAGACGAAGGAAGTAATCGTGAAAAAATCACATTCCGAGATTTCTTCAATTTTTCATGTTTCAGGGTCCCTAGATGACGAAAAACAGTCTGCCCGTCTGTTGACAGTATAACTCAAAAATTGTTTCTTGCAGAAGACCATGTTGACCATAAAATTCTGAGTAGAAAATTTTAATACTCAAATGTTGGATTGCTGTTCATGGGCCCGCACGAACGGTAGATAAAAACATGTTCTTTTCAGGTAAAGTAGCTTTCTTCGTTTTAAATACGTCAAAGTATCATCAAGGAAAGTTGTTCAGAATGTAAAATTATGGTTCCGTTCAAGAAATATCGACTTACTTTTATGAAACCGTGTGTACTACGTGAAATAATTTTGTGGTAACACGGTTTCATAAAGTCAGCTGATATTTTTGAATGATGCCATAATTTCACATTTTGAACAGAAAATGTACTTTACCTGATAAAACGTTTTTTTATATACCGCTAGGGAGGGCTCACGGCGACCAGTGCCACATTTTGGTATTAAGATTTTCTACTCAGAATTTTATGACCAACATCACTACGTATAGTTTTTTTCGCCAATGTATACCGACCCTCTATAGAATACATGAATAAGGTATTTTTTTATCTCGCAGATGCTCACAATATAAACTTTTGCTTGATTAAAAGAAATATCATTTTACTCACTGGTGCCATAGATAACTACGAGTATTATCTACGACAATGTATAAAATTCACTCACAGTTGGTAATTTTAAGTTAGTAAAACGACTGTTTAATGACATGGTTTCATTAGTCGTGTAGTCAGTAGCAACGGGTGGTTACCATTTTTAACCAAGTATTTTTTTGCTCTACTGGACTGGCAAAACAAATGTAAAGGAATGGGCATTGATATAAATGGAGACTGCTTACATACGCCATTATTCGCTGACGACCAAGCCATTATCGCAAATGACGAATATGATATAAGTTATATGATGCGAAAATTGACTGAAGTGTATGAAAAAGAAGGGTTAAAGATCAACTTTCAAAAAACCAAATATCGGGTTGTGGGAGGGGTAGGTCAATATTTGCAAATAAACTGCATGACGATTTAGGCATGAAATAGCTATAAATATCTAGGTACAATAATAGCCCAGGAAGGAAGCAGCAAAGGAGAAACAGCCAGTAGAATTGTACAAGCAAAACAAGCAATTCAAAAATTAAATCCGCTGTTATGGTAAAAAAAATTGCAAAAGCTACGAAAAAGAACATTTGTGAGACGATCGTCCAAAGCATCCTATTGTATGGTTTGGAAACGTGGGCAATTACTAAAAGATACAAACATAAAATTGAAGCTGTAAAAATGGATTATCTACGTAGAAGCTGTAGGATATCAAGACTTCAACATACAACTAATGAAGAAATAAAAAGAAAAAGGAATCTTCAACGGACAGTAGTAGAAAATATGGAAGCTAGAAGACTAATATGGTACGGCCACGTGAGACGAATGCCGCCCGAGAGGTGGCCAGTCAAAATATGGGAATGGCATCCCCCGCGAAGAATAAAAAGGGGACGACCGCCAGAATACTGGACTACGCAAGTTCTACTAGACCTGGAAAGAAGACAGTTAGTAGAAAACCAGTGGCAGGACATGAAGACTTGGCGATTAAGATGCGATAGACGGCCGTAGTGAAACGTGTACAAAGTCGCTATGTAATATATACGAGTATACAGGGTTTTCAAAGTTAAGTCGGCACTATTGCTAACTTCTTTATTTTTGGAGCTACAAAGTCAGTTAAATAGGCAAACTAGTAGTATTTTTTTCGCCAATTACGATGGTGAAAACGGAATCAAAATCTATGTCATTGCCAGGGCTACTAGAAGCGTTTACAAGCGGGCTCAAGAATGCTTGGAGCAAGAGGGTGATGTTTTTGAGCATCTAATTTGAGTTTTGTTTTTATAAGTTCATAGAATAATTTGAAATAAACGATATTGTTTCACTTCATGGATATTCTTCTTAATTTCTATTTTATGGTAAGGCAAAGTTGCCACTAACACAGCCACCTTGACGAATTTTAAAAATCATCAATACCTTTGTCATTTTTGACATTAGGATAAAAGGACATTGGACACTTTTTGTTCAGAATTCAATTTCCTATCGATTGTGAATATTGTATACTGAGTGTTCCATTTGAAAAAATTGAACTTTTTGAAATAACTCGCGAACGCGTTGTTCGATTTTAATTCCGTTTTCACCATCGTAATGGGCGGAAAAAATACTGCTAGTTTGCTTATTTAACTAACTTTGTAACTCCCATAATAACGAAGTTACCAATAGTGCCGACTTAACTTTGAAAACCCTGAATACAGGGTGTCTTAAAAAGAATAAGACACCGATTAGTCATAGATTCCTTACGTAATAATAAATCGATTAAACCCAATATACCTTAGTACAAAGTCCCTTCAGTAAGAAGTTATAGGGCCTTGAAGTTCAATTTTCTATTTTTTATTTTTTTTTGTTAATTTCCACAAATGTAGAGATATCGATTTGAATTTTAGTATACATACTTACTATTATGTACTTCAGTAACTAAAAAAATTCTTAAATTGGACTCGACTATAAGAGGCACTTTACCTATCTTTCAAAGCTTTTTTTTTAGCTCTAACTTCGTTATCTGTAACTGGAAAAATAATATATTCTTAGTTCTTAAGCCTAAAAGCAACCGTTTACCTTAAAATGCCCATCAAAGGTTTTTGGTTGTCATTAAGACGTAGCCATGATCACAAAAACAATGGGTAATGATTGTAATCTAGTAAACAACATTAAGAAATCAATTAATGACGTTAGTGACATCAGTTGTTTGTCTTTTGTGCTTTCGAAAATGCTGTGGCATACGATAATAAACCTTGTCATTAATTGATTTATCATTGTTTTTTACTAGATGACCATTGTTTTTGTGATTATGGCTACTTGATAATTGCACGTCTTAATGACAACCAAAAACCTTTGATGGGCATTTAAGGTAAACGATTGGTTTTAGGCTTAAAAACTAAGAATACATTATTTTTCCACTTTTTAATTCTCTTTCAGAGAATAACCTAAAATTTAGTTACAGATAACGAAGTTAGAGCTAAAAAAAGCTTTAAAAGATAGGTAAAGTGCTTCTTACAGTCGAGTCTAATTTATGAAATTTTGTAGTTATTGCAGTACATAATAGTAAGTAGGTATACCAAAATTCAAATTGATATCTCTACATTTGTGGAAATCAACAAAAAAAATAAAAAATTGAAAATTGAACTTCAAGGCTCTATAACTTCTTACTGAAGGGACTTTGTACTAAAGTATATTGGGTTTAATCGATTTATTATGACGTAAGGAATCTATGACTAATTGGTGTCCCATTCTTTTTGGGTCACCCTGTATATTTTAAATTCCTATAGGTTTTTAGGGTGAAGGTTTTCTTATCAATGCAAAGTTGTTATCTAATCCTAATTTATGTTTAAAGTAAATCTTGATAAACTTATTTATTATGGTAGCTGAGAATTTTTCAAATTCAATTTTGTAAAAGAATATTAGCAGCTATAAATTATTCCTTCTTGATTTCATAAGAACTGGTTAAAAGTTGTAATAGTATTTAACATTACTAGCTTGGTAAGAGGGTTTTTACTGGCGAATAGAAGGATATGACTGCCGAGCCAGTCACCTTCTTCAGCCAGTAAAACCTGTTACCTTGCATGTATTGTTGAATATTTTATTTGTTCCTCACTTGTAAATAACTACAAATTTACCATTTATTCAAAATGTCAAACTGACAAGCAACTAAATTTATCACTATGACACATAGTAAGGAAGGCAATTCTGGCTTTGCACGCTATCATTTATCTATGAGAACGCTTGTAAAGCTGACAGTTAACTTGTAAAGATTTTGCAAGTTAGTAACTTGTTAAAATAAACTTTTTTGATTAATACAGTGACTTGATAAATTGATGTTTACAAGTGAGGAACAAATAAATAGTTATTTATGCATCAAGGACGAAAAATTGGCTTTTTATGGACGATGCCTGCAATTGCTGGTCGAGGCGGTAGCCGAGGCAAGTAATCAGGCAAGGCCATAAAAAGCAGTTTTCGTCCGAGGTGTATATTACATTTTTCCGTCGACCGTCATAATTTAAAAAAAAAATTAAAGTGAAGTCCGAATTATACAAGTTGTTGAGGACGAAAAACATTTACGGACAAAAAGCGTTTGCGGGCGAAAAGTGTTTGCGGACGAAAAGTGTTTACGGACGAAAAGCGTTTGCGGCTGTAAAGTGCGGTCGTAAAGTGTTTGCGGACGAAAAGCATTCGCGGACGAAAAGCATTTGCGGACGAAAAGTGTTTGCGGACGAAAAATTAATGGTGTCCAAAAAAGTGAATGCGTCAGTAAAATCACATTTTATAGAGAGGTCGACGGAAAAATATTTTATATCCTCTTGACTTGTTAAACGGTCATTACTGTCGTCTGAACTGACTCGGTAAATGAGTCTTTACCGGCCAGGTGCCCGTAAAGTGTTACTGTCATCCGAACTGACAGTTAAAAGAGTCTTTACAGGCCAGGTGCCTGTAAAATGCTGCCATCGCGACTTTACAAGCACCTTGTTTTCTAATAATCACATCCTTCATTAATCACTAATATTAATTTTTAAGATGTTCCCAAAGAGGATATAAAACGTTGTACGCGGCTCGGTTGCAATTAACCTTTATTGGGGCTCACCGGATAACAGGGCTCGCTCCTACGTCGCTCTCCCTGCAAATTATCCGGCTCGCCCATAAAGGCTAATTTACTATGCTTGCCACGTAAATAACTATTTCCACCACATGGTGTTTTTTCAGTTTACAATACACATTAAAATATTTTCAAATAGTGTCGTCCTCATTTTACGACCCACATTATAATATCTATAATATAAAAATATACATTTAAAATTTTATTTTATAATAAATATGGATTTCAAACCATACAAAAATATTAATTGATATAAGGTAAATATTTTAAGGATTTTAATTGCTCATTGAAGTCTTGCGACTTTAAGGAGTTGAAATTGGTAACCTTTATAAGTATTTTTATTAGGCATTTTTAACGAATAATAAATTTATTATAAAATTACATGTACTGGAAAGTCCTATTTATTTTAGCTATTTTAGTTTTTTTCATAAAGTTAATATGTTTTTCCAAATAAATGTGCCGTGCATGATAATAGTCCAGTCTGTAGGAACAAAAAAGGCATTTGCTCAACAAAAGGTGGGGTAGAAACGGTTTTTATATGTCGTTTAGGTTGGGATCCTGATGAAAAATCCAGGTTTTAGACCTTGGAGGGGTGACGCGCGAGCCGCTATCTTGGATTAAAGGTGCTAAAAACTAGTATTTTGCAAATAGCTATGTAACGGTTGATCTTACGTCAAAAAGTGTAATACAAAGTTAAAGAAGATAAGATCTTGATATTTTTTGTATATTAATTTTTGTTGTAAGTGTAATATGTAACGAATTACAGCGGCTGAAAGTTGAACATTTCTCCAAAATATCGTTAAACCAAATGATATCGCGGATGTAGCGCTAATCCCAGACGCAATGGGCATGACTATGAGTAGCGTACCACTGCAAAAATAATCACTTATAATACCATGAGTAGTCAAAGTTATGTCGACTATTTTTGTGGGGGTATCACGAATGTCCATTGCGCTTTGGTACGATTAGGACGAGTGCGATAGCACGAGTCCTAATCCCAAGCGCAATGGACATGAGTAGTGATACCACCGCAAAAATAATCTACTTAACTTTGACTAAGAATGGTATTCGAGGGACTATTTAATGAACCAAACTACTTTTTCAAATTAGTTTTCAGTAAATCTAGCAACAAACTACGCAATTTCTATAGTAACAGAACACTAATATTGACTTTTTCTAATAAAAATCACATTTGTTTAAAATAGTCACTTGAATACCTTCTAGGAAGATATATCCACTGATATTTTTTTGATTGGTCAAGAAACGTCAGAATTCTGGATTTTCATTGGTCACTTTTTGACAGATGACAGGTGAATTGAATAGTCTATATAACTTTGACTAGAATAGTATTCGAGGAACTATTTAATTAAATAAACCATTTTTCTTCAAATTATTCTATTGTAACGGAAAAGTCTATTAAAGAACTGTTTTGCATTGTTTTTTCATATTTTCAGATTGTCACATTTATGAAATGGTAAAATTCAAAGTTTTTGATTATTTTTATGCAAATTAGATAATAGCTATTTAAGTCACAAGGAATGTAAGGACCTATTAACATTTAAGGTAGGCAAGTACAAGCCAACACGAAGTCGCGGCTTGTTGCCTGCCGAAAATGTTAATAGGCGATACATTCCGAGTTATCTTATTATATTTTTCCCGCTGCTTGTCGAAATTTTCGTAGATTTTTGAAAAAATCGTTTGGTTTGTCACCTGTCACCAGGATTAATTTTCGTGAGTCGTGTTACCTATGACTGTCACATGTCACATCAACACTTGCGATTTATAAACAAAACGTCTCAATCTGCATCTTGCTTTTTTGCTAATTTTATTATCCTAGGAACTTAATAATAATATTAAGTTCCGTTGTCAAGAAAAAGCAGCAAACAAATATAACCAACGACTTACACGTTTTGTTACTAAGGCTGTATCACTGACTTACATGATCAGCAGCGGGAAAAATAGTATAAAAAGCTCGTTTCATAAAGCTTGTTGTCGCACTTGTTCGCAACTCGTTTTCTAACCTTGAACGCGCATAACAAAACCATGTCTTATGCAACTAATATTTTGATTTACTTTTATTTTCGAGAAGTAGAAACATCGAATAAATTAAAACTGTTGTTTTTAAGAAAATCAGTAGTCTATTTAAGCGCATTTAATTTGTCATTGTTATTTGTTATAAACTGATTATTAAAATATTATTCGAATGTATTTACGCAAGTAATTTTTATCGTTTTATCGTATGTTTTAAATGTAACTATTACGTTTACAGTTACTTAATGCTGTACCTGTAATCTATAGCTTGCCTGCTGTTCTGCCAATCGCACTACTTGGAATTTGAAGATACGGGTATTTTACGCTAAAATAGCAAGCACTATTTCCAGCACAACACCATTTCACGAGGTATTTCCAGGAGCTGCAATCGCGCTAAGTTCCAATCCCATCGACGGCATCTTTTTTATTTGCAAATTAATGTAATTCACATTACCGAGTGTTGCTTTTATTGTTTCAGTATTATTAAGAACTTAAGTTATTTTTACCTCTGCGTGGTGCTCTCTTTCGAATGAGGTTTCGTGACAACCTTTTTACAGATTTTTTCGTACTCTGCGTACTCTATACTACTAGTGTTGTTATGTAGTAAGTTCAAAGAAATACCTGTCCTACATATAGAATCATTAATAATCTCTTCCTCATCAAACTTCAGGTATATGGTCGACATAACTAGATGATTTTATATAAGATTTTTACAATGAATGCCTTAATTGTCTAAGCAATATGATTGTTTAACAATGTTAATTATTACACAATTTCAGTTGTCTATTACCGAGAAAAGAATATTTCCCGTTATGTTCTTCATCCATGGAGGAGGTTTTACGTGTGGAACCGCTAATAGTGATTTATATGGGCCAGACTATCTGATGGATAAAGATATAGTGCTCGTGACTTCGAATTATAGAGTAGGAAAGTATAATATTAACGTAATTAACACGATTTAACTGCAATAAACTTCGTGATTAATGTTGTGCAATATTACGTTCCATATATTTATTCTAGCAAAGTTTGCCATGTATAAAGAATCCTACACTTTTATTTTAAAAAGGAACTAGATCTCAAGTTAATTGTAGATGTCTTGCTGCTCTAAAGTTACCAATTACAGGTGCTCTGGGCTTTTTAAGTACCGGCGACAGTGTGGTGCCTGGCAACGCTGGACTCAAAGATCAAAACTTGGCTTTGAAATGGACCAAGAAAAACATAGCTCAGTTTGGGGGCGATCCCGATAAAATTACCATTTTCGGACAATCAGCAGGGGGTGCCAGTACGCATTACCATGTCGTGTCACCACTTAGCAGAGGTAATTTATAAATGAATCTCGGTCAGTTTATTGCTATAATTTTCAGATTTGATAAAGGGAGCAATAATTCAAAGTGGCACTACTATAGCTCCCTGGGCATTAGGTTCGAAGGAGCATACAGCGCTAAACCTTAGAAGACTAGCCACTTTCTTGAGCTGTCGTACCGATTCGACTCATAACATGGTCGAATGTTTGAAGAGAGTTGACGCACATAACATCGTCGCTCAGGATTTGAAATTTATGGTAATTATCTAATTTACACCGTGTACAGAGTGATACGCTTGGTCTTATTTTGATTTTTGGCTCAAAGCCAAGACCAAGGCTGAATTGTTGAGGCAAAGCCAAGACTGAAAGAAGGGATTCGAATACTAAGACAAGGTTTTTGATCACGGTAATGGTTGAGGGGTGAATATTTAAAGAGATGTATTTAACTTGCATCTAATCAATCTCTCTAATTGTTCTCTGAATGTCATTTTTTGGCAGTGGTCTATTATGATATGTTTTATCGGAATTTTTCCACTGTCTAGGGTGTATATCACACTACGTTTCGGGAAGTTTTGATCTACTCCTGTCTTCAGGTGTTCCTAGTTAGTTCTGAGAAGGACCGACATTGTACGTCTTTATACGTAAATTCGTGCCTACCCCAGGATTTGAACCCAGGAAGGCTGATCG